>JAHBCN010006796.1:0-46857 GCA_019359885.1 Listronotus oregonensis
TTCATGTGTGGGGAATGGCGTCGCCTACAACACTTAGCATTCTTGACTCCATTTAAAGAAGAGCTGTTCGTCTTATTAATGATCCCACACTTACAGAAAAGCTTCCTTTCTCTTGCCCACCGACGAGCTGTAGGGGATCTGTCACTCTTTATAGATATTTCCACGGCTTCTGCTTCGAAAAGTCGGCCAGTATAATTCTTCGTTTGGCAGCTTTCAACAGAGCAACACGTAGTACCACTTTTATGCATTCTTTTACAGTCCTACTGGAGAAGCCCCGAGCTTCCCACTTTGTTTGTTTCTTCATCTCTAGAGTATCCAGAGTCTGGAACCTGCTACCCGCAGAAGTTTTTATTTTTCCTCCCAGTCTCCAAATATTTAAGTCTCGTGCGAGTAAACTCCCTCTTACCATAGTTCAGTTTTTGCGGACTGTCCCAAGATACATAAAAAGAGACTAAGCGAGTCGGATTCAAACGTAGTTTGCATAATCCAAAAATAATTGAGGGGGTTTTAAATGTCCTAAAAACACTGTCAAATAGTGACAAATTGTTTAAAAATTCCATTAATAAAAAAAATTAACGAACGTTGATCTTGTTGAAGGTATTTTTTAATTTTTCAATACGGTGGTTTTTGGGGCACTGATCACGAACCTCAAAGAATTCTAGGTCGTAAACCATCGTCATCAATTAAACCATCCTCATTTCACTATTCTTCCTTCTTTTTGCACAGAATTCTTGATTTTTATACTTAATTGGTACCCAATATTTAACAAACATCTTTTAAAAACTTGTTTTTAAATTTATTTTACACTTTTTTTTCCATTTAATAGCAAGGCTTCACTTTCAAACGCCGCAACCATGTATACACTAGGGATTTTTGAACCAAACATGGCTGCGGCGTTTGAAAGTGACTCTTCGCAATTAAATGGGAAAAAGTATAAAGTAAATATAAAAATAAGTTTTTTAAAGGTGTTTATTTAATATGTGTGCTAATGTAGTGTTAAAATCAAAAACTGCGTGCAAAAAGAAGGGGGATATAGTGAAAATGAGGTTAGTTTGATTTTCAAGTTTGATGATGGATATCTTGAAAACGAAACGATTCCGGCAAAAATTCTTTCAGATTCGTGATTAGCGTCTCAAACAATATCCGTATATCAAAATAGCTCAAAATCGGCGTTGCTGCAACTTTCTGGACAATATTATATGCTGAATTTGAGAATGTCCAAAAACTTGTTTAATTTCCGAACAAAAAAGTTTTAGTAGAAATTGAAAACTGTATTCGATGAGAAAGCAAGTAGTTTTTGTTATATTATTACAGATATGGGTAAATTAGGAAGCAACAAACGCTCAAAGACAAGCAAAGCTGCTAAAATCCGAGAGAAAAATAAAAGAGAAAAGTTTTTGTGTGTTAGTGAAATTTTAAACAGTATTGTTGACAATGTGTTTCAAATTGGGCACAGCAGCGGTAAGAATGGACTTAATATTAGTTATCTATACGGTCACTTATAGGGGTTCACGAGACCAAGACAATACAATACTTTTCCAAGTCTTGGTCTTAGTCCCAAAAAAAAGTCTTGTTAATGTTGGTCTCGGTCATGTAGAAAATTTTTTTGGAGAGTTCGCCGGAGAAACTCACAAGCTCACTCAACGTCCCTAATAGAATTTTACTCCTCGTTTTCTATTGTGGATTTCTATATGAGACATCGATAATTGCTTATCTTGATGTTCTGTGTCTCAATCGACTACACATCGAGAATTTTTGTCAAAATTCTGTGTGTACTAACAAAACTCAAAACATTGACTACGGATGCATATTCGGAAAAAAAATTACCAGATCATTCTGAACGAGTAACTGTCTTTATAAATTATTATTAAATATTTAAATCAATAATAAAAATATTTTAACGATGAGCTAGCTATACACATAGTAGCATAGGAGATCGAAAAATGTTAAACGTTTGGACAGTTATTGGACCAAAAAAATTAAATTAAATATCCCTGCCACCATGTTATCCCCCATTACCTCGTGGCACATTAGTCCAGTACATCCCCGTTTTAGCTAAAAATTCCTAAAATTATAAGAAGTGTTCTATAGAATTTTTAGCCAAAACGGGAATGTACTGGACTAATGTGCCACAGTAAGGGGATAACAAGGAAGTTAAAGGGGGGGAAACCCAATCTGTAAAAAAATTGTCCAGGCGTGCAGGGAAAAGGGGGGTTCCCGGGGGATATGTGGGGGCCCCCATATTTTTGTTAAATAAATTCAATCAAATGTCAAATTCCAACATTCACTTTTTTTTATTTTTTGCACAAAATTGTTGGTTATTAAAGATACTACATAAATATTTAAAATTATTTGTAATTTGATTTTATATCATCTGATATAATATGGAAAGAATAATGGCGCACTTTAAGCCTTCATTTAAATGGTCGATATTTTTTAGTTTTTTTTTTACCCAAAAAACTTTGTAAATAAATAAAAACACGATTTTTAAAATAAATTTCAAAATTTAGATATTTCATGTATTATCACCAAGGATAAAAGAAGGGCAAGATAGTGTAAATGAGTTTAATCTAATCCAAAGATTCTGGTTGTACATTAAAAAGTGAAAATTTTTATAACTGCTTTTTAGGCATATACTTTTTTAATAATAACAAAAATCATGAGACAGAATAACAGTGGTTAAAAATATTTAGTAAACCGGTTTTGCATACTAATAATGTCAGCTAAAAGTTGTTGAGATTAATGAAACAAAATCTTTTCTTTTTAAAAATACAAAAATGCAAACGAAGGAATTTTAACATAAATTGTATTTCTATATCGATTCAATTAGAGGGACCTTATACACCTTCATTTATGGTCGAGTATTTATTTTGCAATCATTAAAAAATGTACAATTATTAAAATAAAATAAACATATAAATGTACTTATCACAATTTTTAATACACTGAAAACAAAAATTAATGGTTTAATCAATCCAAAGATGTTAAATTAGTATTTCTACACTGCTATTTCCTAGGCAAATTTTCAATTTATATAAGAATATTAATTTATGTTTACCTAAACGTCTCATAAGAAGCACCGAATTAAATATAAGAAATACTTACCTAAAGTAAAAAATGCCGGGTATTTACCCTTGGATTTGCAAGTAACAATTTTGTTCGATTGTCAAACTAAAAAAATTATAGTCACAATTTAATAAACACTAATCACTAAAATAGGTTTTTATCAACCACAAAATATAATCACACACTCCTACTCCGGCTTCATAATGTTGCCTAACTACACACTGATTTATCAGTGTGTAAGTAGGCAACATTTAAATATTTTAATTTTGTTATTGCCAAATGGCCAACTCTGACAGTTTTTTCATACTGGGCTGGACATTTTTTGATCGAATGCCATAGCATTGACTTCCAACACCTTTAAATTTCTTGGTACATTGGCGGATAAATAATGCCAACGTGGCAGGGATATGTTAAAAATTTAAAATTTTCTAATTAAAATTATAAAAATTTAAGAGTAAGTAGTCCATATCCTTTACTTCAAAGTCTCCCCAATACCGTTGGTTGCTTTTACCGAGAAGGTGAAAACCACCCCTTTTTAGGGGTGAAAAATTGGTGGTTAAAAATTACTATAGAAATCAATAGATCTATTAATTTTAAGTATTTTTTTTTCTATAAACTTTTTTCCCACAGCGAATACTATTTGAGTTATTTGCGATTAAAATTCGATTTTTTACCATCATTTGAACGATTTTTTTACGAATATCTCAAAAAGTTTGAGCTTTATCGCTAAAACCATAATAAACAAAGTTGTAGCTAATAAAAAACAAAGAGAATAGTTTTATTTATGGTTGCTCCAAACCTATTATTAACTGAGTAATGGCTTATTAAAAGCCAACTTTTGTTTTTGAAGTGAAAATCTAAACTTTCAATCTCAAATTATAAAAAAAAATTTTTTTAAAAAAACGGTGGAACTTTTTTTTATAGTGTTTAAAAAACCCCCTTTTTTTTATTTTCTATGAAAACCCCAGATAAAAACTGCCCGGTTTGATGAAAATAAGATAGGGGGCCGTTTTTTTTGTATAAAAAACGGTTAAAAACCCCCCTTAAAACCCACCCCAATTAAAAAATTTGTTAATTCCAAATTCCTTCCTTTATATCCCAGTAGTAAATTCTGTGAGTTTAAACGATGAACAAACCTTAATTTTAAAACGATAAAAAAAAAATAAAAAAATTTTTTCCTTTTTTTAAAAATAACTAAAAAAAAAGGGGAGATATGAAAAATTACAAAACACCAAAAAGTTATTTTTCAATAAAAATTTTTATTAAAGGTTTTTTTTGTATGAAAATTTTAAAGGGGAAAACTCAAAACTAGGGGGTTTTTTTTGTCCCCCTTTTCCCTTGACCCTTCCTTTTTTTAGAATAAGGGGGAAAAAAATCAATTATACATGAGTTTGTAGGTTTTATTTCCCCCTTTAAAATTTTTTAAAAAAAAAAAAGGCATAAGGGGGCGCCCCTGGAAATCGTTTTTTTTAAATAATTTTTTAAAAATTTTTGGGATTTCATATTTTTTAATATGAACCTATTAAATCATATTTAGCTTATTTATTTGCCAGGGACAGACTAGCTCTGACACAATAAAAATTTTTTTTAACACCCTTATGATAAAGGCTTAACAACATCTTTTTTTGGATAGTTTAAACCCCTTAAACTTAAAAAAAGGGGTTTCCCCAATTGGGGACATCAAAAAAAGAAAAATTGTTTCAAAATAAAATATCATGGTTGGTAATGTTTTTTATATTATACGGGTTTTTTGTAATTTCCCCGTCAATATTTAAGGAGGAATTTTTTGGGTTTATTTTAAAAAAAATTTATATAAAATATGTTAAAAAGCTTTTTTTTTGAGAAAAAAGTGGAAAAATTTTTATAAAAAAATTTAATTGTTTTAAATTTTGGGGTATTTTAATAAAAAATTAAAAATTTTATCAAAAGAAGATTTTTTAGTGTCCCATTTTCTTTTTTTTTTCCCAAAAAAGGCAGGTGAAATTTTTAAAAACCCCCCGGGGATATAAAAAAAGGGTAAAATTAAAAAAAACTTCTTTACATAAAAATGTTTAAATTTCATTTTTTCCCCGATATTAATAATAAATGATTTATTTTTTAAAATTTTTTAAACCCCGTATCTCGAAAGTTAAGACGTTTGTACTTAAATTTATATTGGGGGCTTTTATTTCTCGGGGCCTTTAATTTCTCGGGTTCAAATTTCCCAGGCAAAAATTCCCCGGGTCTTTTCGGGGTTTTCGAGAAATTTACAAATTGGTGTACTACATTTTTTAAACCGTCTGAACTCAGTTTAAAAAAAAACAGAATAAGTGTGTGTATTACAGTGTTCCAAAAATTTTGCTGAAAAATTCCCCAAATTTTTTTGTAAAAAACCTTAAATTTTCTAGATCAAAATTAAATAAAAAAAATTTAGAAATGACTTTATTGTCAGAAAAGTTCAAAAAAAATAAAAATAAAATCTCATGGTAAAAATGGACATAAATAGCAAAATAATTTTAAAAAAAAAAGTTTCTAATCAAAAAAAAAAAAAAATTCCCCCCAAAATTTTTAAAAACAATCTTCTTTTTTTAAAGGTTTTCCTTTTTCATAAGACTTAAATGCTTTTTTTTTTTAAAAGAATAATTTTGGAGCAGTTTTCCGAAAACGAATTAAACACACTGCATTTAATGCCCCCCTGGGGAATTAATTTCTTTTTTTTTTTTTACGTTTTAACGACTGAAAAACCGTCAACTGGCATTCTGTGGGGCAACAAATACACGAACTTGAATTTCTTTTTTTTTTAGTATTTTGTGGGCAACAAAAAAATACAAAAGGGAACAACATTCAGAGGGTGCTAAGTAGCAGTTGATTGTAATTCCCGAAACCCGATACCACAAATTTAAACCCAAAAGATTAACACGCAACAAGAAGAAATTTTTTGAAAAGATACAACGGTCAAACCATAACCCGGGGGATAAGGATTTAATAAGTACTTGTCATTATTTCCCCTTTAAATTAAAATTGAAAAATTTGGGGCTGAAATTTATAAATTGAACTTAAAACAACCAAAGTTGAAAATTAGAAAAAATTTCCCCTTTTTCCCTATTGTGGGGAAAACCCCGAAGGGGAATAATTTTAGGTTGGCATTTCTGGTGTATTACCTACTGTATTGTATTATGTAAAAGGGAGGGCCGCCAGAGCGCTTGCCGCGCGCGATCGGGAGATCAAAGGGTACCACGGCGCTTTGGCCCGTGCCGCCCCGCCGCCGCGTTCAAAAAATGGAAAAAACGCAAATAGTTTTATTTTATAATTTCATGGGACTCAAATATGATTTCTCGATTTCCCTCGAGTTTTCTGAGCTGATTTCGGGAACAAAGCCCAAAGATTTCCGGGAATTCTCGACCGAAAATTTCCCGGGGGAATAAACCCCAATTTTATTGTTTCTTTTTAAAATGGACCCAAAATTGCCCCTTAAATATTGCCTTACAATTACAGAACACCCTGTATAATGTAAACAAAATTACCAATCATAATATTTTATTTCTCGTGAACAGTTGATTTTATCGATGTTAATCAAGTATACCTTTTTTTAGTTTAATGTTAAAGCTATCCACAGGGTGTTAAAAAAATTGCTAATATTGTGTCAGAGCTAGTCCGTCCCTGGCAAACTAAATAGGCCAAATATGATTTAATGGGCTTATTTTAAGAAGACTTATCTAGTAACTAACATATAAAAAAATATTAAATTACGCCTATTATTTTAAAAGTTATTTAAATAAAAACGATTTCCAGGAGCGCCCGTTATGTACCTGTATCTCCGTAGGGGAGGGTCATAGGAAAAAGATTTTATTTTCAAATTAAAGAATCTTAGAAGTTCCAAACATTAAAATCGATATTTATCTTAATTAATATTTTGTGACATTCTTACTTTTTCCCTTGTAGTCTTCATATTCTTCTCATGCCAGACAGACAATGTAACAAATATTATTTAGCGGAGTGATTCCGTAAGTCTATCGTGTCGTTTTTTTTTTGGCGTAGAACCAGGTCAAACCAGTTAGGTTCCTTTATGTCAAGTAAGTACATGAAATCGTATTTTACGATATTTTTTTGTGGTCTCGAACTTTTAAATTAATAAAAGTGATTTTTTTTAAATTTGAAAAAAATTTTTTCGTTTCCACCGCCATAACTTTTAAAACTCATCAAAGATACCAAAACATTTTTTGTGTCAAATTAAAGCTCACACTGTAGCGCTTTAACTTATAAACTGTTTGGGCACAATTTGCAGTTTCATTCCTTGAAAAATCAGATAAACTGAAAATATATATTTTTGATTGAAATTTTCACTAATCGATAAACTTTTTTATTTTGAAAATATTTTCATACATGCAGCGAAGAAAATAGAGCCAATTAATAACAAAAGTTTTTGAAAAAAAGTTTTGCCAGAGCGTATCGTTTGGGAACAGCGATTTTTTTTTCAGACGTAAAAAAGTATTATCGGGACCTATAGCCTCCGCATGGGATAGCATGCGTAGTAATACATTAGTAGTGATGGTTGTCGAAATTTAAAGTGTGCTGTATGTATTTAGAATTTTAAAACAATGAAGCGAATTATTTATAAGAAAATTGTGTATGATGGATACAAATTGTTTTACAAAGACTAGAATACAAGGCTTGTTATCATTACTATCAAGTGATGAAAAAAAGGCAGTGACAATCTAGCAAAAGTAATTTGTCAAAAAAATTATATTTTAAAAGCAAATTAAAATAAAATATTTTAAAGACTGACGTAAATCTTACACAGATTCTCAAAACTATTATCATAATTTGCAATCAGACAGTGGCGCCGATCCTTCAAATTATTGTAACACTAAACTTAAATGCGATAGTTGTAATATTAGAAAAATGTGCTTTTTTGCAACAATAGTAAAAATAAAAAGAAGAAAAGTTAAACAAAAAAAATCTGTTTTAACAAGTAATTTAAATATTATTATGTGCCTACATAGTATAGTTGGTACCTTTATATTAGTTTATATTTTAAAATGAAACAAAATACGAATTTCAATTTATCCTGATACATAATGTTTAGGTATTTATTTTTTACATAGTATGAATCTCTTTAGGTAGTAGAAAAGCTACCTATCAAAAAATAATAAAGCGCCAGAATAGAAATGACACAATATGATATCCAAATTACGTGGCTATGAAGATTTATTTGCGTTTGATGAGAAATATCATAAATTATGTTGCAGCCACTACATTTCTGAAAAACATAAAATCGCACAAAAATAGGAAAACGGTTTTCGAACATATCTGAAAATAGTTTGACAATATCTACCTACCTCTTCGCAGAGTATTGGTAGTGATGTTCAGACAGATCTTTTACTTCCTAAAGAAATGTCAAAATTTTAACTTTATTAAGAGCTGCTGCCAATACGTAGTGCAAGGCTTATGTCAACCCAAAATTGAATTTCCAACATATTGTGTAAAGAAGCCTAAAATGTTGTAAGGAGTGTAAATCTCGTTTTGCAATAACATTTTTAAAGATTTGAGGAGAAATGGATTAAATTTACGAAAAATTCTAATAATGAGCGCTAAATATTACTTACATATTACATTTTGGGTCTGGTAAAGAAAATCAGCCACGGAATTGGACGATTTTTAAATTTGCAATGTAAAAATATATTTTAAGTATTATTATTTAAGGCAAAAAAAGCGGATGATGTGGTTTTCACCAAGAAAAGCGCAATAAAAAATTCTAAAATTTGGTCATTATTTGACATTTTTTTTAACTATTTACGATTTACATGTAATTAATACATGCACCACTTCAAGACGTTTACAGTGTTGCTAAACGGAAATATTATTCAATTTATAATAAAAAACTTGCCATTACCATTAGGATAATTTTTCATTAAATCAAAAAAATTAAAATTCGAGCCAGTTACAAATATAATTAGAGAAAATAAAAGCCTCTTTAACTCAACCAGCAGGTAATCATAGATCGACAAAAAGAACAAGTTGTTGTTTGTTAGTTCTGGTTTTTTAATATAAAAAACAATCCCCAATAATAACAAATCTTACAAAAGTCTGGCTGCTTATTCAAGCAGCATTCAGACATGGCAAAGAACGGCATCGCATCATCTCTTTATATGGAAAAAGAGAATTATATATTCATATTTAAAAAGGACGTTTCATTAAAAGTCCCAGTTCATATTTTATGTACTATATTTCTCAAATTTAATTAAAATACATAAAGCATCCGCAATTTTTTGTTGCTAAAAATGTTTCAAAAATAATAAAGTTTTAATATACTATAATCAAAAATAACGAATCCCCTGGGTGGTTTTCTTTACCAGCAGAACCAGCAACCAATAAAAAAAAGTTTAATAAACCTCTAATTAGGTGTAATAATAACAACGATTGATATTTTTTGTATGGATTTAAAATCTATCCACCTGTTTTGATATTTAAAATTTCCTTTTTGTAAAACAACTTAAGCAGCCTTAGATTTATGTTTAAATCTGTTGATAAAACTTTAACTACTACACTCCCATCTTTGCAGTCGGCCGGCTCGCTAAGCCAAGCCGAAATATGAGTTTGGCCGTTAAAAAAATATCACTGACTCAATACTATAACAGGAATCTAAAAAATTTTTGTTTTAAAAACTTTTTTTTAAGCATTAGTTACAATTTGTATGCAGCTATGTATTATATAACATTTTTATTAATAAACGTTTTTCTCGATTGCTCAAAATTACGCTACTAAAAATAACAATTTTGAATTTCGTACTATTTTAAAAATTTAACAAAAAAATTAGCTTTAAGTGGGACGTTGTTCGAAGCGCTATTGTGTCTACTTTAATCGAAAAAAAAAAAATAAATCTGATAGCATGAATTTTATTAGAGATATAGCAGTGGAGATGTTAAAAAACGTGTTCTATTGAAAACCGATTTTTTTTGGGTTTTTTCGAAATAAAAAAGTTCTCGACCACTAAAAAATGTCGTAAAAAGTGATTTCGTGTACACGATTACCTTATTAAAGAATCCCACTAAGTCTGGTTTGGTTCTACGCCGTTTTTTTTCTCGATAACTAAGCGACTTTCCTTCCAAATTTTACTCCACTAATTGTATTTAAAATTATAACTGAATCCAAGCCGGCAAGTGCTAAGTGCGGCACTGACGATATTTTCTTGATTCAGTTATTTTTGTTATGTTACATGATACTCGGCTTTCGTCGTAATAACGAATACCAAGTTACGATTTTTTATGTTCAATTGAAATTTGTGATACAAAAAAGATATCAATTCACATATTGTGAAAGAAGGAACGATCGTTATATGTGATTTTTAGATATCAGTAAAAAAATAACAGTTCGTGAAATATCGCTCTTCTCTAGTGGAAAAGGTTCGGTTATTTTTCTCGCGCAGGTTCAGCCGCCATGTTGTTTGGATATAATCGATCACTTTTATTAGAATCGTCACAGTCTCGTCCTGAGGTTTGTGCTGTCATCGCGTTATGTACGGTCGTCGCACTGTCACGTTTCGCCTGACTATGTTTTGGCTTTTATTATTGTTGTGAGGTTATAATTTGTGTAGTGGTAAAAAAGGTGTCGCTTTCAAAAATTGTGTAGGACGCATTGTAATGACGAGTAAAATGAAAAGCGGTGGGCACGTTTGTGCTGCAAAAAACTGCAAAAATAGACGAGTTATAGCAAATGTATGCAGTTTTTTTAGTTTTCCGAAGAATAACGAACGGTAAGTACCCACTTTATGTTCTCTTAAACAAAGTTAAATAAATTAATAAATAAATACTTTTTAATATTTTAATGGTTTTTGGGCTGTTAGGCCGGCGTCGATTGTCTGCTTGACTTGACGTTTTGTCAACACAAAGGTTGCTTCCTGGTTGACAGTATGCGAACTAGTAGTAGTTCGCATACTGTCAACCTATTTTTTTTTGGGTAATCAGAAGTCTTATTACCAACTCCATATTAACAACTAAATCATAATCAAAAGCCTAAATACCAATTTTTATACTTTAAAGTCCAGAAATGATGAAGTTCAATACAAACTTTCACCCTCCATTCTCCCCCTTTAGGTGGTGAATTTCCTAAAATTCTTTTTTAGCCTATGTTCGTCAAGGATAATGTAGGATTCTAATGTTAAAATATTTTTCAAATCGTTCCGGTAGTTTTGGAGCCTATTTAATGCAAACAAACAAAGAAACCATCAAATATTTTCTCTTTATAATATTAAGATGGCATTTAATGACATTGCCTATCAACAATGACAACTCTCATTTTTAAGATATCTAGGTATTGACACCACATTGGAACGTGGTTTTAAGCATAGTTTAAAGAATATACAATATATAAGTTAAGTCACTTCCATATATTCAAAGGTTTCATGTTTTGGCTTTAAAGACACTGTGTGGGGTCTCTGCAAGGAAGTTTAAAGGTGTATGGAAGCCCAATACTGTAGAACAAAATTGTCCAGGCGTGCAGGGCAGCGGGAATAGGGGGGCCCCGGAATTTGGCAAGAATAGTAGGTCAGGGCCGGATTTACATAATTTTTGTTACTATCTATAAAAATTGACATCATCAAAGTCAAATTCCAACATTCACTGTTTTTTTTTTAAATTTTTTGCACAAAATTGGGGTTTTTAAAGGATACTACTATAGAATATTTAAAATTATTTTAATATAATTTTATATTTGATAAATATGGAAAGAATAGATGGATTTACTGCCTTCTATTTAAATGGTCGAGATTTTTGAACTTTTGTATTTTTACCAAAAATCTTTGTAAATAAATAAAAACACGATTTTTTTAAAATAAATTTCAAACATTGTATGATAGTATTATGTACTTATTACCAATTTTGTGATAAAAAGGGCAAGATAGTGAAAATGAGTTTAATCTAATCCTAAGATTCTTTTTGTACATTAAAGTGACTTTTTTTATAACTGCTTTTTAGGCATATACTTTTTCACTAATAACAAACATTCATGAGACAGAATAACAGTGGTTCAATGTTTAGTAACCTTTTTCCTGAGTATCCATTGTAACAGTATCCTTTAAAATATTATGTGTGTAAAAATTGTCGAGCTTAAAAAGTTGATAATGCAAGATTAAGAAACCAAAAATCTAATTTATTTTTAAACAAATGGTATCCCTCAAAAGTTGCCTCCTCTCCTATTTTGATCAAATTTGGTATACAGGGGTTTTTGGGGCGCTGATTACAAATCTGAAAAATATCTTTTCGGCAACGTTTCGTTTCTGAGATCTTCATCATCAAAGTTGAAAATTAAACTAACCTCATTTTCACTATATTCTCCTTCTTTTTGTACACAATTCTTGATTTTTACACTAAAGTGACACACGATATTTTATAAACAGCTTTTAAAACCTTGTATTTTTATTTATTTTACATCTTTTTTCCTTTAAATTGCGAACTTTTAAGCAAAGGCAGCAGCCATATTTGCTTAAAAAAAAAAGTTTAAAGAAGGTGTAAAATAAACATAAAAAGTTTTTAAAAGGTGTTTGTGAATATTGTGTGCCATTTAATGTAAAAATCAAGAATTTTTTTAAAAAGGAAAAAATAGTGTAAATAAGGTTAGTTTCTTTTTAATTTTGAGGGTGAACTATCTCGAAAACGAAACATTACCGTTTTTTTAGATTTGTAATAAAGCCTAAAAAACCGTACTTCCTTTTATTCAATTAGAGGAACCTGTATATATTAAAATTTGCCTGGTCTGCAGTAATCAATAATTTTGATCCTTTAAAAGTGTACTAAATTATTAAATGAAATAAAAGTACCTAAATGTAAACCTTATTTTTTTTTTAATAATCCATAGAAATACACAAACATTGTGGAAATCATCTAAAAGATAGTTAGGATTGCCTTACTTTTCTCATTAATATTTCCTATGAAATTTTCTTTTTCTATTATTCATAATTGATATATTATTATTTATTCGGTTACCTAACGTTACGTCTTATAAAAAGCCTAAATTTAAATATAAAAAATACTTACCTCAAGTTAAAAAAAACGGGTATGTTACCCTTGGATTTGCAAGACAAAACCATACAACCTCTAGTCATTTTGTTACGATATTATAAGTAACAACCAATAAACACAAAATTATAGTCACAAAATTTTAAAAACACTAATCACTAAAATAAGAGGTTTGGATCAATCCAAAAAGCGGTACTCGGCTCTCATAAAAATTATAATGTGTTGGCTAACTTCACACTGATTTATCAGTGTGTAAGTAGGCGCCCATCAAATATTTCGTGGAATTTTGTTATTGCGCAGAATCGGGGCCAACTCTGACAGTTATTTTCATACTGGGCTGGACATTTTGATCAATGGGCCATAGCATTGGGCTTCCATCACGTTTAAACTTCCTTGGGTCTCTGCCGATCGCAAACCGACAAAAAAGTTTTAGGGGATATTTGTGTAAACGATACCAATTTATTCAAGCGTTTCCTCTGATCGGGATTGTCGGGGAATGCGGAGTTGATTTTTCATTATTTAAATAATTAATACGATAATATTAGCATAATGTTAATAATATTTGTTTATGGTCACCAAAGCCACTGTAAATAAATGTTAATTTTTTGTTTTTATTACCTATTAATATTTATCCCTAAAAGTACAAATCGGGGTAGATATCTACCCCAGGTAAATTTTGATAAATAAATAATAATAACTAAAATCGTAATTGTACTTTTAAATATTTTTTATATCCGTTAAATTTATCTTTTTTTAATGTATTTTAAGTGAGAGAAACAGTAATGGATTCTTGAAAGCCAATATTTTATAGATATTTATTCGATTTTTTCTATTGATCGGATTCTTAATTTGTTCAAAGTCTCAAATAAATAAACTTTTTTAGCAAAACCTCATGATGGTATATTTTTTCTTAAAGCTTTATGTGTACTCCTTGAAATTCCGTTGGAAATTTGAAAATTGGTTGTTTAGAAAAATAGTTATAAATGTTTGTTTGTTAAATGACGGTTTCACTGTTTTTTAGCTATTATAGCTATTCAAATTAATTTTTAACCAACTAAATCTTGATAAAATGGAATTTGCCCTTCACCATTCTCTTGGGAATAAAAATACAAAAAAAAAATCGGTTTTTTATGAGTCAGATTACTGCTTTAAGAACGATTTTAAGAGCAAATATCCCGTGGGGTAAATATTTACCCGAGGTTGTAGTTTACAGGTAAAAAATGCGTTTTTAGTTCTAGAGTTATTTTATTATTACAAATAAACAAATAAATATTTATATACCCATCTTTCTGTGTATTGTGTAATGTAAAGCGAAATAGAAATTTATTGTAAACATCTAAAAGGTCGACTTTCACGGATAATTAATGGGTCACTAGTAAAATGGAATATTGCAGCTGTTTTTATCTTGAGAAAGGCCTAAATACCAACGTATCATGGGTGTTTTAACTGTAGTAAGATGAAGTCAATTGACACGAGACTTAAATACTTGGGGATTTGGAGGAGAAGTAAAAATTTCTGGTGTTAGTAGGTCCCACAGTCTGGACATTCTAGGGATGAAGGAACCAACAAAGTGGAAAGTTCGTGGCCTTTTAAGCTAGTCTGTAAAAGAATGCATAAAAACGACACTACGTGTCGCTCTATTGGGAGCTGTCAGGAGTGGAACTATACTGGCCAACTTCCTAATGCAAAAGCCGAGAAAATATATATAAAAAGCGATAGATCCCCTACAGCTCGCCGGTGGGCGGGAGAAGAAAGCTTTCCTGTAAGCACGTGATCATTAATAGGATGAATAGCCCTTCCCTGAATGAAATCAAGAATGCTAAGAGTTGTGGGAGACGCCATTCCCAAAGACATAAGAACAATACTCTAAAGATGGTCTAATTATACAAAGATAGGTAATTTAACTGAAGTTTTCAATAGAACAAATGTTAAAATTTACCCTCTCTAGCAGGCTCATTGGGTAAACCTACAGATGGCACTGAATGAATGCGACTCGTAAAAGGATTTGAAAAACCCCTATCTTTGAAATGCAAAGCACAGACTTAAATACAAATATTATTACCAGACATATTCAACAACTTTTTAGGGACACGATATACCAAAGCACACGGTTACAGCAAAACGAGTTTTGGCGTACTGCGTATCAGTCGGCTTCACACCATAGACTGGTACGAATATATTGGACAGGCGGGGATAAGAGGGGTGCGTTTTGAGAGCCGCCACGAGTGACCCAACTCATATATTGTATATTCTTTAAACTATGCTCTAAGTAAATGATAATTTAAGATCTAGTGATTTGTAATATTTAAGATACTGAGAAGAATAGCAATAATTGTTAAGCTTAATTTTGTCTAGTTTGTTAAGCATAGACTCCCTGGACCCTTAATTTTTATTTTTTTTAGTGCACGAATCTGGGCTATAGCTTGTGGCCGTGAAGATCTGTTGAATAAAATTGACAACTTGTATAAGGGATATCGTGTTTGTTCGGCTCATTTTGAAAACAAAATGTTTTTAAATTATTTGAAAAATAGATTAAAGCCAAATGCAGTTCCAACAATATTTCCAACAGTGGAAGGCTTATGCTCAATACTATCAGAACATTCATACTCAACATTTTGCATTTCACCCTCACCTTCAGGTAATTATTAAAACTAAAAATATGTAAATCCCATTCTACCTAAAAAAAGTTAAATTAAAACTAAAACAGACAATATAAAGTTATTAACATTGTTAATCTGTTATTATTTATTATGTAATATGTAAGTAGTTTCAAGTTTCAAGCCAATTTGTTGCAGGGTTCGAGGATATATATCAATGGATATATATCATGATATATATCAAATGATTTTTTATAATATATATCAATACAAAAATGGTTTAAAAATTTTATATTAAGTAATTTTTGGCGTTTGTTACTTTACTTCTACTTCGCAAATGAAGATGGCGTTGAGTAGAGTTAAAACATACTCCCTAACAGTAAGTTTTAATCCATAAATGGCAACATTTCTGCCGGCATAAATGGCGTCAGAAAAAATTTCGTTACGAAAGAGTTTTTTTTGTGTTTATTGCATAATTTTTTACAAATAAGGTAATTGACAAAGTGCAGAAACGATTTTACTTCATTGTTGAGTATTTAAGAAGCATTAAATAATTTTTGTATTTTTAGAATATAAATGTTTATTAACAAAATGGGTATATATATATATATATATATATATATATATATATATATATATATATATATATATATATATATATATATATATATATATATATATATTGTGGAAGGGTGTCTTGACCGACTAGTTGAATAAAAAGTTTCCCTGGATAGTTGTTGCATGAAAAGATATTGACATCTAAGCATAATTTATTCTAGCCTATTAGAAAACTTAAAACAAAACGATAATTAATTTAGAAAAAAATGTTTTATTTGTATCCATCCTTATTTTTTAAATTATTCTATAATAAAATATAAAAAAAAGAAAAATCCTAAATAATTTTAAAAAATTTTCTGAAAATTTCCAACATGCACACATACATTTTTTTCGACAAAATAACAAAAAAAAAAAAAAAAAAACCTAAAAGGGGAATTTTGTCCTGATAATACCACTACTGCTATTGTTTCATATGTAAATTTAAAGTATCTTTCAAGATGTTCTAGAAAACACTAGAATGTATAAATGTTAAAAATTTAAATTAAAAATTATAGCATAAGATAAAAAACAAAAATTGATTATGTTTCTTATAATGACTCACCCTTTAAAAAAAAATCTTTTGCACGTAAGTTTTATTGTTATATTTTGCTATATATTTTTTTATCGTTTTAAAACAATAAGTTGCATTTGTAGATTAATTTTTTGATTGTAAAAATTTTTCTTTATATTGTAGCCTTGAAAAAGGAAAAATAAATTTCAAAGCTCGGCGTTTAGTAAAAAAAAAAGATTACTTCAGCCCTGGACCGAATCCCAAGAAAATTTAGAATCTATATATATATATATATATATATATATATATATATATATATATATATATATATATATATATATATATATATATATATATATATATATATATATATATATATATATATATATATATATATATATATATATATATATATATATATATATTATATATATATATATATATATATATATATATATATATATATATATATATATATATATATATATATATATATATATAAAAAAAAAATATACAACCATTCTTGAGAATGTTGTGATTAGTAAAGGTAAAAGTGGATTCAAAAATCGTTGGGCTTTGTTCCCCGAAATTTAAGCCGAGAAAACTGGAGAACTCGAGAAATCATTTTTTGAGTCTATGAAATTATAAAATAAAACTATTTGCGTTTGCCGTTTGTTTTAAACGCGCGGCGGCGGGGCTGCACGGGCCAAAGCGCAGTGGTACCCTTTGATCTCGCCGAAAAAGGGAATTTTATCTAATATCTAGGGAATTTTCAACTTTGGATGTTTTCAGTTCAATTTATAGAATTTCAGTCAATTTATCAATTTTAATATTAAATGGACTACTAATGACAAGTACCTATTAAATCCTTATACCCTTGGTTATGGTTTGACCATTGTATCTTTTCAAAAATTGCTTCTTGTTGCGCTGATTAATCTAATACGGGTTAATTCGTGGTATCGGGTCTCGGGGAATTATAGATCAACTGCTACTTAGCATCTCTCTGCATGTTGTTGCCCTTTCGTATTTTATGGTTGTTGCCCACAAAATACGAAAGGAAAAAAGAAATGTCAAGTTCGTGTATTTGTTGCCCCACAGTAATGCCGAGACTGAGCGGGGTATTTTCATCGTTCGCATCCAGTGATGCATTAAATGCGGGTTTATTCGTCTTTCTAGTGAAAACTGCTGCCAAAATTATTCATTAAATGAAAAGCATTTAAGTCTTATAAAAAAGGGAAAACCTTTATAAAAAAAACCTGATTTTAAAATTTTTTGAATTGTTTTTTTTGTTTAGAAACTTTTATTTTTGTTAATTCATTTTGCTATCTATGTCCATTGTTACCATGAGATTTTATTTTTATGTATTTTTTGAACTTTTCTGACAATAAAGTCATTTCGTAAATTATTTTTCTATTTAATTTTGATCTAGGGAATTCTAGGAATTTTTTCACAGAAAACTTGGGAATTTTCAGCGAGCTTGGTTGGCAACACTGTAATACACACACGTTCATTAGTGTTTCGACTCTAGCTGAGTTCAGACGGTTTACAAAGTGTAGTACACGCAATTTGTAAATTTCTCGACAACCCGAGAAGACCCGAGAAATTAGCCTCGAGAATTCTCGAGACCCGAGAAATTGATAAGCTCGAGAAATCATGAACCCTAATTCATAATAAAGATTTTTGAAGGCTTTTTTAAAAGACTTTTATAGAGCTTATGTATATATACAGGGTGTTTTCTACTCAAATGTCAATATTAAAGGAGGCGATTTTTGGGTCCATTTTAAAAAGAAAACTTCAAAGCAACGTATGTCCTAAACATCTTAACCTTTGAGATACAGGGTTGTAAAATTTTAAAAAATAAATCATTTATTATTAATATCTGTAATTTCACTTTAGATATTTTCATGAAATTTGGCATACATGTACAATGTATCGAGAGGCATTTTTTAGAGTGCCAAAATTTTTAAAAAATTTTACCAGTGGCGTGCCTACGGAATTTGACCTGTCTATTTTGGCAGACATTGATGGTACGTCACTGATTTCCTTTGAAATAAAAATTATTTTTAAAATCCTTAATCATTTTTAAACAAAGTTAATCACTTAATGTTTTTCAATCCGATGACTTCTTGCTACCCTCTGTGGTCGGGGTTAGTGATGTAAGAATATTCCAAAATTTTTGTTGAATCCGAATATTAAACGGATTGTATATTCCGGAATCAGTCCTAAATTCGAATACGTATTCGGTATCGAAACAAGGGGGGTGAATTCTTCCAACTGCCGGTTGATCCCCGGATCGACGCGGGCTCGAATACGGGATCGGATCCGTAATCGTTACGAGCTGTCTTATAAAGATTTTTCCATTTGTCCCTGGATGGCGCTGCCCTTAATTAAAGCACTTTGGGCATACGTAAAAAACTTTTTTTTTTAAAAAAAAATACTTATTTTTTAATGAAAAAAAAATAAGCGCTAATAATTTTCACTCCCTCACGGAAACGTAAATGTTGCGCGAATTTTTTTTTATATGCTAGATAATAAAACAAAAAAAAATAGAATCAACTTTATCCGACCTTAAAAAAAAAAAACAGTATTGTTTACCTTTCGAGTTTAACGTAACCCATTTTAAAAAATTCAAAAACTTATAAATTAAAAATGCGGGAAGGAAAAAAAAAAGGTTACCTCAGAAAGTTATATTTTTTATTTTTTGACTTGCAGAGCTGTTGTTTTATATTCTTTGTTCCTATGTTGAAACGAATATTTGTTTCTATGTTGCCTTCTATAACTATTAATAAAATAATAAAATTAAGTATACTGTTATATTTTTTAAAACCGTAACCTATTATTTACCTGGTAATTGTTTACAAAAGGTTTTTTCTGTTTTTTTTTGGATTAAATGGCAAAATTTTTATACAGTCGTATTCTAGTGTCCTCAGGGATTTCAAATATACTTGCGCAGAGGAGAAATTATGTGTTTTAATATTTTTTATTTCGTTTTAAAAATTTTTTAAAATTACCATTGATTTCTTCATATAATGCGAAAACTCCCCGGTAATGACAAGAAACAGCAAGAAATTTTTTTTAAAAGGTTAACCGTGCAGTTTTGCCAAATCGGATTTTTTTTTCAATACGTCTCCGCATTTTTCCCCCCCCTGAAATATAATTGGGTAAAATAAAAAGCCCCTTTGCTTACCAGAACTAACCATGACCGACCTTTTAAAAAAATTTAAAAAAATTTTTTTAGTTCTAGTCGGACATGGTTGGTTCTGGTAAGCAAAGCCTTTATTTATCCCAATTATATTTCAGACAATAGAATGTCAAAAAATTTGATGGCCTAAATTTATTAAATCTGGCAACACAGAGAACCCCCAAGTTTTTTTTTTCCAAAATTAAAAAAAAAAACACAATTTTTTTTTTTGTGCGCACGTAAATTCGTATTCCTAATAAATAACAGAAGGTTATACCAAATATTAACCATATAATAGTAAAATCCCCGAAAACCGTTTTGAAACAATTACCTTTTCCCCATCGCCGTTTAGTTTATTTTATATATTTTTTTAACAGAACAAACATTTTGATAGGCATAGCGAAAATAGAAAATTTTTTTTTAACATAAAGCGGAATTTGAAGCAGCTGCGCCAACCCTGTTGATTACTTGTAACTGTCTTTGAATTCGTATCCTTTCCTCTATTCTCCGCCGCCGTCCGGTATCAGCTGTGCGCGACCCCCGGGTTTTTCCCATGTTATAAGGACTTCTTTTTTGGGTACGTATTCACATATTGAATCGAATCTCTCTTGATTCCGAATACGTATAATCCGAATATCAAAAGGATACGGAAATTTACATCACTAGTCGGGGGGCCTACTCTTAATTTTCAAAAAAAGGGGAAGAAATAAGACTAATTTTAGTAAGACATCAGGGGATAAAATTTTAAACAGTTTCTTTTTACTCTATTTTTTTTTTTTTAAAAAAAACGCCAGAACATTTTGGTCCATCCTAATAGTTAGCAGGGGGGAAAAATTGCATATACGGTTTTCTGCTATTTTTTTTGGTTTTTTTTAAAAAAAAATTTTTAAAAAATTACATTTAAGTATCCTTTGGGATAGCAAATATACTACCGGAGAAGAGAAATTGTGTTTTTTAATTTTTTTTTTTTTAACCAAATAAACTTACAGGATCTTGGAGTGAATTCTAGTGCTGGGCGGAGTAAAAACGTATAAATTGATAATTATTTACTAAAACATGACACACAGAAACAGAAATCTATTGAAAAAATACGCAGAAAATGGGGGAAAAAAACTTTTAATTTAAATTTAAAAAAATATAGATTAAAAAAAAACTAAATATCTGATAACAAATTCTTTCTACATTGTCAAATTCAAAATAAGTATCAACAGTGTTGCCGGACTTAATAATTTTCGTCCATCAAATTTTGATATTCCTGTTCAGTCCCCAAATATAATTGGGGGAAAAAAAAAAAGGGGGGGAACGACAACTAACCAAAAAAAAACCATGACCGACTAAGGGCTCTTGAATTTGTGTAAAAAGTCGGTCATGGTTAAATCTGGTTAGTTTAAGCGGCTTTTTTTTTTTCCCAATTAAAATTTAGACTTAAAAACCCGGGGACTTATTCGAAAAGACCCCGGTTTGGCAACACTGCACGCCGACGTTTTTTGTTATAAAGAGGAGTTTTCGCCAAGGAAGTTTTAAACGTGTATGGAAGCCCAATGCTATGGCCCATTCGATCAAAAAATGTCCAGCCCAGTATAAAAATAACTGTCAGACTTGGCCTTCCCCATTCTGCGCAATAACAAAATTCCATAAAATAATTTAATGTTTTTACTTACACACTGATAAATCAATGTGCAGTTAGGCAACACATTATCCCTTTTTTGGGGCCGGAATACCTTTTTTTCATCGGCGCACGGGGGCGTATGATATCCCGCTGTACCATCCCCCCGTTGGCGTCGTCGTCTCATCAATCCCCTTTTTTTCGTTGTGGTTTGTGCCCTTTGCCCGTATTTTTCGGTTGTTTTGCCTTGTGTGATTATATTTTGTGGTTGCAGGAGTTTTTGGATTAAAAAAACCATTTTTTATTTTAGTGTTAAAATTGTTTATTTAATTGTGACTATAATTTTGTGTTTTTTTTTTTACTTAATATTGTAACAAAATGACTGGGGTTGTATGGTTTTGTCTTGTAAACCAAAGGGGTTCACCCCCGGCTTTTTTACTTTAGGAAGTATTTCTTATATTTAAATTAGGTGTTTCTTATAAACGTAACGTTAGGTAACCTTTTATTTCAATTTAAAATGTAAAATTTTAAAAAATGGGGGTTTTTTTTTAAATTCCCAAGTTTTTGGTAATAAAAAAAAAATTTACTTTAGGACTTTTTTTATTTCTTTTCTTTTTATTTTTCAGATGATATAAAATCCAATATTACACAATAATTTTAAATATTCTACAGTGATATCGTTGAATAACCAACAATTTTTTTGCAAAAAAAAACAGTGAATGTTTAAATTTGACATATGGTGATGTTAACTTTATAGATAAAACAAAAAATTTTATGGAAGTCTGGCCCTGACCCACTACTCATTGCGCAAACTCCGCATTGCCAAACCCCCGATTCCCGCTGCCCTGCACGGCGGCCCCAATTTTTTTTTCCCCTAAAGTATTGGGCTTCCATACACCTTTAAATTCCTTGGTTTTTTTCGCATTATATGGAGAAATCAGTGGTAATTTTAAATTTTCAAATTAAAAAAAAAAATTTTAAAAAACACATAATTTCTCTTCTCCGGTAATATATTTGCAATAAAAGGACACTAGAATAGGACTATATAAAAAATTTTGCCACATAACCAAAAAAAGGGGGAGAAAACCGTATATGCAATAATTACCGTTAACAGAACGCTATAAATTTTTAAAAAAAAAAGAAACTTTTGGGGTTATTTTATTAGTCTTAAATTTTTAAAAAAAAAAAAGAATTTGTATACAGAATACATAATATTAAATCCCTAACTATTTGCCAGAGCGAAAAACGTTTCCATGTGAGTGTGAGCAAGATGGTTGAATATCAATGTGCAGGCGAAAGAGAAAGCATGTATATATTAGGAAGCGACATTATGGATTATTGGACTAGAACTAGTGCTGGGATATCGACACAGAACATCGATGTTAACAGCTAAAGCAAATCGATGGCTTGTAAAAATCGGTTCTAAAACATGGATGTTTAGCAAAAAATTTTTAATTTTTATTGTTAAATATTTACCCCCTTTTTTTTAACAACTTCAAATAAAATTAAATACTCAAAAATCACTCAAAAAAATTAATGTTTTATTTTTGGAGCTGGAAAAATTAGGTTTTTTTTTTATATTAAACATTGAAAGGTAAACATCGATGTTTGTGCCATCGAACATCGATGTTATAAACATCAAACATCGGTAACAAAACATCGATGTTTTAAAAATATCGATAAACATCGCCCAGCATTACGTAGCACCGAACAAAGACCAGACTAGAAGCACAAATTATAGTCTGACAAACTTATCTGTGACAACGAAAAGAATTTAAACTATTTCGAACGAAAATATGTGTGTGTGTGCCAAGTTTACCTGCAAGAAAGCTCTAGTGCTGGTCAAGTAGTAATTTTAACTTTAAAATAAGTTTTTTAAAATAACAAAATAAAATACTGGAAAAAGCTTAACATTTAATGTGGTTGTTATATAGTTTAATTTTTTATTAATAACTATTTTGTTTTACGTGTAAATATTATAATAGGTAATTATTTTCCAAAGATCTTATCGACTTTGGCTAAACTGGCAACATCCAACAAAAGGCATGCATGCCCAGTTGCGTCCTAAGCGAACCTAATTGGTGGGTTTTTTAAAGTTTTGTTACTGTGGGGTAAATTGAGTTGCAATTGGAAGTGTTTGCGCTATCTTTGCTTCCTTTCTTGGAACATTGAATATTAAAACATTCAGTGTCGGAGGTCCGAGGTTTTATCTTTATTTTTAAGTATTTTGTTAAGTTTGTAAGTTTGGTATTGTGTGCTCTTAAATAAGTTTTTGTTTTCCTTCCTTGTACATAGGTGTTGAAGAAATTGTAAAATTTTTTGTCTTTTACCTTTTACATCAAATTTTAGTTATACAGGGTGTCCCAAAAAATACTAAAAGATATACAGGGTACCTGCTAAGTAATAGTACATGGAAAAATGACAGACTCCTTACTTGGAATTTTATCATATTTGCCTATACCAATAGTTGATATTAACTGAGATACGGGGTGTTAAAATTAAAACTTTGTTTTTGTTTTTCTTCAATAATTTTATTAAAGATAACGCTTTTGCACAAAATTTTGCAAATATAGGGTTTTATTGACGAAAAAAAAATCTTGTGTAATTTTAATGTGTAATGTGCCTGACTTTATTAAAGGTTTTATTAAAAATGGTACGTTATTAATATTTTTTACGTATAAGGACATACTAAGTTATTAAAGTCGTCCAAGGTTACCATATCAAAAATATTTGAATTTAAATTATATAGTGCACCTTTCCCAATGTATTTGCAAATTATTAGTAATTTGCAAATATATTTTTTTAAGATACGCTATGAGAAAACAAATGAACTTAATAGAGATGCAGTTGCTATGAAATCGCCATGTTGTTATTTTTTTGTTGATTATTGTAACTTGGATTTGACAGATAATGTTTAACTTTTCAGTTTATCGTATGTTAACTAATAATACCGAGACGCATTTTTTTCAAAAGCAGAAATGCTATATAGGTATGTTGTGTGTATACGCGCACGAAATTTTAAATGGACAAACGGCAATTCCCGATGATTAGGCAACCCGCTTGTCACTAAATAAAAACTGAGTAATACGCTTTTATTTCAGATCTTGACACTGTTATACAGAGAACAAAGCATATAGCCACAGCCCTACTTCACTACAAGCCGTGAACAACCACTTGGCAACGCCGCAACCGGCAAGAGATTCAGATCGGTTTCCCTCGAGCGCGATGAGCAGTGATCCGGGTATCGAGGCGCGTATTTTTAAATTCATTTAAGGCTCAATTCAAAGATCGCGTAAATAGTTTTGATATTTCCATTAAAATAATTAAATCAGTATAATAATTGAAAAAATAAATATATTTATATAATATTTAAACTCTAAAACAAATTAATTTATGTGCATAGGTCAAGGCATAAGAACATGATGCTGTTGTAAAAGGAAACAAGTGTAATTTAACATTTAGTTAGTAATTGTACTTAGTTTTAGTTTTGTTTATTTATTTATTAAATGTGTCTAGTTTCCTTTTTTTGTTTTTGACTCAGCCTTTTCCGATTTTTCTGTGGCATTTTTGTTATTTCTTTTTTTAACATAATTATTTAAAAGAATGTTTGAAAATATAGAGCACATCATAATGAACATATTTTTGTTCTCGTTACCACAAATACATTGCGAGCATAAATCATTAAAGCCTTCATGTTGTCTAGTGCTTAAATTAGTTAGATCACACAGGATAGCTTTTTGATTTTCCATTTTAGGAAGTCACTCTCAGTATCAGGGTCATTAATAATTTTCTCAAAAATCGCGCACATATGGAACAGAACGTCTTTAACAATTTCTGTAGGAACCTTTAAACCGCCACGTTGTAGACAATCAAAGTATTCGTCGTCAATTAGGTTTCCCTTACTTTCAACAAGAAAAGAAACACAGATGTTACAATTATTATATTTTTTTACAATTTTGTGGGCAGCATAACCGGCTATAAAATTTGTACCGATTTGTCAATTTCATATTCATTTAGGTATTCAGTTTCAAGTAAAAACAAAAAGTTTTCAGTGTAATTATTTTGAGGTATTGTCCAATCAAGATCATTTTCCTGGATACAGCTGTCTCCCTGTTTTTTAATCTCAGCTAAAGAGAAATTACCATCAGCAGCGCTTCTAAATATATGTTTAAGTCTAATTTTTTTCTCAGCATTTAAAATATCATCAAAGCTAACATTGTAATTACAACCTCCGAGAAGTCTGTATTTACCAAATCTTTTTTCTAACTTTTTAGTAGTAAATTTACCTGGTAAAATATACGACAAATCAAATTTTGAAAATGAATAGTCAATTATTTCTAGTAAAACAGAGGTACTATGGCAAAGTGCAGAATAGGTGTCGTTTGTAAGGCGACCATTATTGTTTTCAAGTTTATGCCAAGCTTCAACCCAGGTAACAAATTTTCTTAAAAAATTAACAGAGAAATGATCAATTGTATACCTACGTACTTACGGTAATTTCCAATGCTAATATTTGTTACTGTTTTAAAAAATAACTAAAAAAATACCTTCAAAATTAAAGCCAAACACGAATCATTAAAACACACTTTCAATTTTAATTATTTTTTAAAAAGCACCACCACAAAATGTCAAGTTCATTTGCCGCCATTTACTTTAAGTACTTTATAACACCGGCACTTTTCACCCGCAGATATTCTTGTTTTTACGCCATGTTTGCGGAAAAAAACTGTCCCGGTCACTCACAAATTTCACACAGTAAGACCTTTTACAGGTTTAGTCTTTATCTTAACAATATTTTCTTTCAAAAAAGTTGATTTATTCACAATAAAACAACAGAGCAACAGGTCATTCAACGTAAATCATATGACTAAAGAACAGCAAACGTGTGTCGCTAGATCTGAAGGCATAGTTGCCAGATTTCCTTGTTCACGGCTTGTTAGTGAAGTAGGGCTGTGATATAGCTTTCCAAAAATTAAATAAAAGCTTTTTTAAATATACTTTCGTCCATTTTGATTTTGTTTTCCTTTGGTAATAGGGTTTGCGATGAAGCAGCCGCAAGCAATTCTCTTAAATTGCCGCTTAAAAGTAAGCGTAAGCCTTAGTAAGTATTTTTTATAAAGCATAAATCGCAATGATAATACTGCAGGGAACGTATAATACAATTTTTAAATCTGGTTTTATTTTCTCGTTGCAAAATATTACCAAAAATTAAAAATACCGTTTAACTTGAAGGTAGACTACTAAAAAAATCAATTAGATAATAAAGTTTTTCTGCTTTTTTGAGTTTTCCAAAAATATTTTGTGAAATTGTAACTGATGGCCCTTAAATGCCTTAATGTTTGGTGACGACCATACATTTAAAATAAAACATACATGTATATTTTATACATTATTTCATTTAAAAAAAATATAAAATATTTCTTCTCAATATTTTATTTTTAAAAAACGTGCACGCCGCTGTGCTTTTTATGAATGAAGTAAGCCATCTTTGTTTTACAACTACCTTCCCCTTACCGACGCCGCACTGCGACAGATATACTTGCCACACTATACCACATATAGCAAATGCGAAAGGTAACGAAAGTGACGGCAACCGAACGATTTTATCGACACGCCTCCTCGCTGGATGCAGGCCAACTCTCGGTCTAGTACGAAGTCCAGTGTATGACTGCTCTTAGTTAGTTTCGTGTTTCCTGAACAATTTTCGATTTTAGTGCGCGCTTTTATGTTTTTTAGTCTATCGGCATATTGAAAACTATTTCGATTCAATCAGTATTTTGTGATTATTATTGTTTGTACTTGTGTATTTTGAAAATGCCTGGATTTAAATGTGTTTATTTGCACTGCTCTGAAAGAAGTGGTGGAAAAACATCGCTATTTAGATTTCCAAAAGGATGAAGTAAAGGTATGTATTTGATAAAACTGTTTCTTATAATTAAATATTGGCATGTTCTACAAATGTGATAAACGGGTCACATTTTCTAAAATGAAGTCGATGCCTGTTTATCATAGCCTTTTTACTTACAAACGGTTGGAATTTCTGAGCTGAATTTTCGTACAAATACAGTAAAATATAAGTACAGAGGTTTAGTTAAAAATATAAAATGTTTTCGACAAATGTATAAATCAAATTTTCGATATTTCTAAAGTAAGTTTCCTAGTGCTGAATCGCATTTGAGCTTATTGTCAATAAACCCAAAATGTTTTTTGTTGTGTTTACTTCCAGATCAGAAATTTGGCTCAAATCTGCTGGAAGAGAAGATCTTCTGCAAAAGAATCCCACGAATTATAAATTGTGCGAAAATCACTTTGAGAGTAAATTTGTGTATAAAACTACAGCCGGCTTAAAGCGTCTTTATGATCATGCAGTTCCAACACTGTTTTGCGGCCCATCAAAAAGAAGTCACGAAGATACTTCTTTTGTTGAGCCCCCCAAAAAGATCACTGTATTATCAGGTAAGTACCTAATCATATTTTGCTTCTTTACTAACCAATAGTTTAAAGCGTATAATAATGAAAGTGATATCTATGGCAGTTTAAAATCGCCAAATGAGAGGTTTGTCCACTTTATTTATAAATTAGAAAATATATTTTTAACGTTATTTGACGAACTTTGTACGAAGGAAGGAATTTCACGTACGTTCCTTGAAAAAATAAAAACTGTAAAATTTATGCACCCATGCGACGAGTTCCCTCTAGAGTATATATAATAAAATTATTTATAAGACTAATAATATTTTACACTATAAAATTTGTTAACCGAGATTTATGTAATTCAAAGAAAGCAGATAAAACAAATAGAAACATAAAAATTCTGTCCCATTTGTGATAAAATATGGATTTTTATTGAATAAATATATATAGTTTTATAGCATTATTATTTATTCTTATTTTATTTCTCCATTTTCCTATACTTCGTAATGCAATGGCGCAGAACATCTAAACCGGACATCAAAGTAAAGCGTAGACTCGCATTGGTGCGGTAAATCTTTACCCTATTTACAAGGTCACCGAAATCGCATCACTTTTATTAGCGCGCTTTCGCATCTGTATTTGTGGTAATTTTCTTCCTTACACCCCCCTCACCGATCCTGGGGTATTCTGGCACCCAAGCGATCAATAATTTATACGGGTCACTCACAGTCAGTAGCTACTGCGAGCGCGACGTACCAGGGCGATCTAAAATTTATTGTGTTTATTGGGTTTTATTTTACAATTTTTTATAAATCCTAAAAATGAAAGTTTGTTCAGTTGACGGTTGTGGTGTTAAACAAGGCGCTGGAGTTTCACTTTTTCGTTTTCCGAAAGATGAAGCCAGGTAAGATAATTTACAGATATTATAATAAATTACTGTTTCACCTTAGACGAAATGTAATTTACTAGACAGACAGATTATATTATTTTGTATATACAATTTTTCATTTTAAGATTGCTCTTTTTAATTTGTAAATCAACACTTAATTTTAACAATATTATACAAACACTTATTTTATAAAAATCGGATATAAGTTATGTGAATGAAGTCTCGGAGGGAATGCCCCAATTATTTTAATAATTATGACGTTCCCTCTTGGATGTTTGCGATGGAATTTATGCTTAGGGATTTATCTAGAAAATTATCCATATTTCGTCTTTAGGTTCACTTTTGATTTAGAAACCATGTGTTAGTAAAAAACATTTTTAAAATATTTCTAGATGTTTAATTTGGAAACAATCGGTGGGATTTGTGGGTTTGCACAGATATGCAAATCATGCAGCAGAAAAATGCTACTCAGTATTAAGAATTTGCAGTTTGCACTTTTCTGAAGATAGTTTTCTTCGGGGTGACGCGAATGCAAGGAGTAATCTTATGCATAATGCAGTTCCTTCATTAAATTTGCCAACGGCAACAACAAGTAAGTATTCATGTAGCTTTATAGTTTATAAAACTTTACCTCAAGGGTGACTATTTACTAAACACATTTTATTAATTTCTGATCTATATTGTTCTTTGTTTTATATGACTTTAATTTGTAACTATAAGTTTAATATTATTTAATTTATTTTTCAGATGAAACCTGCAAGACTTGTAGTGATAATGCCAGGAAAACCTTTAAGGATACATCAGTTCAAACAGATGTGACGTACTTTGGCGGTAAATATTGATATTGTTTTTTTTAAGTCTTTAGATTGAAATCTAAATATATTTATGTCCAGTTTTAATTTGCTTTCACCGAGAGTAGCAGTTTTTTTATTATTAAAACCTGGAAGCCTTGCTCTTTTCTAACGTTTTAACTTTCTCTCATCTTCCTAGCTTCCTTTTAGGGGAGATATTAAGATTTACACTACGACATGTTTACACTTAGTCTTATGTAAAAAATAGAGGTGATGCGATACTTTTTTGGCGCAATGTAGGTAGGTAGTTTTAAAGTAAGTGGGTATAACACCCTTCCACCGCGACCGATCGGTCTATTGTGGCTCACACCTTTTTATATTTCTCCTACCAGGTCCAGACTCCTAATAAATCTGATGATCCTGTTGGAAGAAAGATCTTTCACCTCCCCCGGCAACAAGGTGTCATTGCCGAGGATTGCGAATCTTAGTCGTGCCATTGCTGGGCACGAACACAGTATGTGTTCTGCCGATTCATCCCCCTCCATGCACATGCGGCACTCGGCGTCTTCCGCTGGCCGATCTTGTGCATGTGGTATTTTAATCTGCAATGTCCCGTGTACAGTCAATAACACCTACAATACAAGGACAAAGCGCTTAACTTAAAACCGATGCTGACGTCATGCTCTGGAGGCCTAGCGATTTTAACCTAACTTATTACGACCCTGTCCAATAACACCTGCCCGGTCGCCAGCCCGCAATCGGCTGACGTATTTAAAGCGACATTGCCAGATTGAGAGTAAAAGTTTTTGTCTTTCAGTCGACCACAATACCAGAGATGAGTAGGGAGATTGCCGATACTAGCGGATGCGGAGAGCTCGCGAAAAGTATTCCAAACACGAACGATTTACGACATCAGTCGAAGTCGGCCGAAGGTATTGATGGGAGAGGAATGGTTTTATTTTCAATTTGTAGGTATACTTTTAGTGATTTATCACGCCTAAAATATAATTGGGGAAAATAAAAAACCGCTTTAACTAACTAGAACTAACCATGACCGCCCCCTCTGGCCCCACGAGAATCAGCCAGAAAGGGCGATCATGGTTAGTTCTGGTTAGATAAAGGGGCTTTTATTTTCTCAATTATATTTCAGACGTGATAAATCACTAAAGTGTCTTTGTCAATTTGGCATGTTTTTATACGATTTCTGTGGGGTGGGAAATAACAAAAAAGGTCCAGTAATTTACATTACACACTAGTGCCTAAAGTGAACACCGTAAAAATTCAAACATTTTTGCCAAATTATTATTATAATTATTTTATTATCAAACATAGTTTATGACACTCGCTTTATTAATATGCTTATTGGATATATTTGGGTTTTTTAATTTCTGATATAAATATATTTTATGAAAAATCGATCCCAAATAAAAAATTGAATAAGTTATATAGCGAAGCGGTCCGTGCGTAAAAAGACTAAGTTAACACACTTTTTTGCATAAATAACTAGTTTAATAATATTTTTATTGGTGATAATTTGATAATAGATGCACTCATTTAATACTTATTTATTTATTTTTTAACGAACATTGTAATACATTATTAATTGTTTGGATTTTCTATAATCTAACGTAATAAACAATATTGAGACGCCCGTTAGTAGGCAACTAACTACACAACAACAATTCGCGCCAAGGCATTCGTGTCGAGTTCGGGACTTCTCGCGTCTGGGAATACTTTTCGCGATCTCGCAAATTCGCGAGCTCTCCGCATCCGCTAGTATTGCCGATCGCAATGGAGCGAAATGTATAAGCGAATGCTGCCATGAGCTAACGCCCTCGCACTGGTCAAGCGCCGAACTAGACGCACTTTCTCCCCTCTCCGCTTGCTAAAGTATAGTACGTCTACATTAATGTGAGAATAGGGTTAAATAAATTTAATTTTGTAATTATATTTACTTTTATGTGTTTTTGTCGCTGATCACGATTTTGGGGTCAGATTCGGGCCGCGACCAATACGTTAAATAGAAAAGGTGAAAATAGAGATAAATAAATTTAATTTTGTAATTATATTTATTTTTATGTGTTTTTGTCGTTGATCACGATTTTGGGGTGAAATTCGGGCTGCGACCAACACGTTAAATAAAAAAGGTGAGAATAGAGTTAAATAAATTTAATTTTGTAATTATATTTATTTTTATGTGTTTTTGTCGTTGATCACGATTTTGGGGTGAAATTCGGGCCGCGACCAATACGTTAAATAGAAAAGGTGAGAATAAGGTTAAATAAATTTAATTTTGTAATTATATTTATTTTTATGTGTTTTTGTCGTTGATCACGATTTTGGGGTGAAATTCGGGCCGCGACCAATACGTTAAATAGAAAAGGTGAGAATAGAGTTAAATAAATTTAATTTTGTAATTATATTTATTTTTATGTGTTTTTGTCGTTGATCACGATTTTGGGGTGAAATTCGGGCGGACCAATAAAAAAAAGGTGAGAACAGTATTTGAATTTAAATTTTGTAGTTATATTTATCTTATGTTTTGTCGTTGTCATTTTGGGTGATTGCCCACAATATAAAGAAAAGTGAATAGAGTTAATAATTTATTGTATTATATTTTATGTTTATATTGATCACGATTTATTTATTCGGGCCTGAAATACGTTAATAAAAAAATAGAGATAAATTATTCTTGTATGTTATATTTATCTTTGTGTTTTTTCGTGATCCGATTTTGGGGTGAATTCGGGCCGCGACCAATACGTTAATTAAAAAGGGTGAGAATAGGGTTAAACACATTTAATTTGGTAATTTTATTTATTTTTATGTGTTTTTGTCGTTGATCATGAGATTCGGGCCGCGACTAATACCTTAAATGCAAAATGTTGGAATAGGGTTTACACGAATTTTATTTATTTATTGTTACGTGTTTTTCTTCTGGTTTCGATTTTGGGGTGAGATTTAGGCTACAACCAATGTGTTTAATTATAAAATAGTGGTAATTAATTTAATGAATAAAAATTTGGTATTTTATCTATTTTAATGTGATTTTCGTTGCTGATCACATTGTGTTGTATGTGTTGTAATTGTTTGCCATATAAGGTTTCTGACTCAAGTACCATTCAGGAAAAGTTGTCGGTAAATGGTAACAATGTGATCCATTGTTTTATAAAGTATATAGGGTTAGCATGGTTACCTCGTGGAGGATTGCATTAGACAGTGTTGCCAATGTGATGAAAAATATGGATACTTGGGAAATAACCTTTATTTTTTAAGATGATTATATATGCATAAAACGGTGGACAAAGCGCACAAGGCGAATGTATTTCTTGTTTGTTAGGCATTCCTTTGACAGTTAGAGCTATAGTTCAATATATGATAACCTTAAGAGTTCATTTCCTGATTTTGAATTAGCAACTGGTCTCGTGAATCAAGATTCTGTTGAGCATGTTCCTAACCCAACTTGTAGAATGTATCGTTTAAGCTTTAGGCATATTTTGTTAACTAATTTTATTGATTGCAGTAGAAGAGGTAATGTTATTCTGGAAGAAACGAACTCCCTACTCGAAAATACTCAACAATTTTTACCAGAATTAGATTTAAATACGCCGCCCGAATGTAACCAGGAAGAGATAAAAGAGCTCGATGAGCTACTAGAAGCTGCCGAAATTATAAATATGTTCACTCCGGTTTATTATGATAAAATACCGGATTTAGCAAGTAAAAATTTCTTTGAGGCTAACGCCATTACTTTTTTTGCGGGTTATATTGCGAGAAAAACGTTAAAAAAACTGGATGTTTTAAATGCAAAACTATGTTTATTAAAGCTTTTGATGAATCCGAAGATTCTAATGTATTGTATATGCAATGTAGAAAGTATTTGCATTCAGATGATTTACTTACGAAAGTAGCATATCTGACTCGACCTACAGATTTTTTTAATCTTAATTTTCAATTAGAGACTTTCAATAATCATTGTGCAGATATTAGGCATTGCAGAAAATTATTATTAAATTTAACAGAAATTATAGAATCAAAAACCAATGATGAATTTCCAAATTGGTTTAACAAGAGTCACATATATTACGATCATAGGTTATTTGCTTTAAAATTTATGTTAAAAGTAAAAATTTATGCAAAAGTCCGTGATCATAATAACGCGAGGAGAAACCACAATAAAGGTTCTGTAGCGTCAAAAAATAAAATAATGAAAAATAAATTAAAATTTTCCTTTACTGAAAAATGTTTATTTTAAATCGTATATTGTTTGTTGAAAATTTGTTAATAATAAAGAGTCCCTTCCCATTGATTTATTTATTAAATAATATTATAAACATTTATATTTATCGACCAGGGCCGGATTTACCTTTTTGTTGTCCATAGGCTAATTTATTTTTGCCGCCCTATTATGTCAATATTTTGTGAATATCAGAACGAAAATTTAGCTTTAAAAAATGTAATCTACACTAGTAATTCTTAAAAAAATTAATAAAAAAAATACCAAAAGTAAAACATACAAAAAATTAAATAACAATTCTTTAAAACAAACAAATTTTATAATATAACAAAAAAAAAACATTAAAATGTTAAAACAAATAAGTCTTGTCTATGTATATTAAATTATAGGTAAAACCCTATACTAACATTCATCTTCGAACCTTTTTTTTCTGCAAAATCATTAATTATATCATTACAATTAATGCTATTTGTTACGTCTGGTTCAATATATAATATAGCTAAAGCTTCTAATCGTTCTTGTTCTATAACTGATCTTAAATAGGTTTTAATGCGTTTCAAACAGAAAAAAACTTCGTTAAGCAGAACAGTTTGAGACCGGTTAACAAATACACAGTATAAATATAATGTCAATATTTGAATATATACTTTTTGAGTCCATTTTGGTAAACCACTTATATAATAATTCAAAATGGAGCATTAAGTGTCTTTTTTTAATATAATACATACTCAACGAATTGTCATGCTTTACCTTGAAAGTTATTTTCAAGATCGTTTGGATAGCTTTTCTGTAGAAAAAGAACAGTTCTTCTTAATTCATCAGAACTTATAGCTTTTTTTTTAATAAATTTACGATTACGTTTTTTTTTTAAATTATTCCTAAATTTGCCGCCCTAGGCTTCAGCCTACTCAGCCTTTGCGTAAATCCACCCCTGTTATCGACAGTCAAATTCATGACAGATGTTTAAGCATTGCGTATTCAGTTTAATTTATATGTTACTTACTTTTCCAAATTTATGTAACTGTTATTATTTTTTTGATTACAAAAAAAATGAGTATAATTACTGGTCTCAAATTCGCGTTTTATTCTTAAACTATAATTTTTTTGTTTACATAAAAAACAAGTGAAAAAAATATTTGCTGTCGGTGGGATTCGAACCCAAAAGCAGCCGGGAGCAGATTTTGGCTCCTTGGTAAATATATAGTTGTTCAGATTTGGCAGTAATATGTCCACCGGTAGCGACCTTACAAGCATAATGAGTGAGTTAGTTATTACTTGGTAGCTTGAAATATTGAGTTTAGATGAGTTTTTGTTTGTTTGTTATAGTGAATTGCCCAGAAAAAAGATTATTAAAAAAACCTGGGTGATGAAAGCTGCCGCGCTAACCCGCTCGACCACTGGTTGCTTTACGTGCGGATAAATAGAATTTACATATGTTCATCCTTATGGGATCGAACTTAAACGCCAACGAAACGTTTAATCATTGCGTATTCGGTTTAATTCATTTAGTAAATATTTTTTCTATATTATATTAAATAATTTTAAAATTATTTATAAAAAACAGGGCAAATCTAGGATAAAAATCTAATAAAACATCCCCTTTCATGTTAATAAAAAATTATTTACTAACAATTTATAATACATTTTACGATTGCATACAAATGTAATTTTATTGAAAATATTGATAAAACAAATTTCGGTACGGTGGTTTCGTTCATGTAGACGCACTTTAGCAGGCCAAGAGGGGAGAAAGTGTGTCTAGTTCGGGAGTCCATATCGGGGCGCTCTTTTTTCCGGCGCGTTTTCATAACACGGCATCGGCAATCTCCCTACTCATCTCTGACATTACTGGCTGTACTATACAATGTTGCTGGTATAGGTGTTATTTGGCAACCCTGTTAGAGAATCGCCTGTTTCAATTTGGACGTCGCGTTTGCATTTTCTCCGTGTTTACTCTCTTTGGGTCAATAAACGCGCTCAATAAAATCGGTCGTTGAATTTGAACTGTTTATTTAAGGTGTGCTTTTCTTGTACTATAATAAGTGACGACAGTGTAGTGTTTAAAATGCCTTATAAGTGCTGTGTTCCTGGATGTAAAGGAAACTATTTGAGTGGAAAAAAATCGCGAGTGTTTCGCTTTCCCAGAGACGAGAATCTTCGCAGAAAGTGGTTAACGGCTATTCATCGCGAAAATTTTATTCCAAATAACAATAGCCGAGTGTGTGAGTGTCATTTTGAGGCAGGCGATTTTATTTACAAAATTTCCCAACAGGATACGAAAACGGGTGTGATCGTTTCAGTTAGTTTAACTTTGCCACGATTAAAGGAAACAAGCGTACCTAGTAAATTTCCCAATTGTCCAAAATACTTGTCGAAAAACATTTCACATCGAAAAAGCAAAGATGAAAAACTTAAAGAACTGGATGAAATTCGTTTTCAACAGGCAATAGAAGAAAGTAAACAAGATTTAGAACACGGTAAGTTATTAAAATTCGGCTATCCCTTAAATTTAAAAGCTCTCTCAGTTTAGAACGACAACATGTTAAATTAACATTAAAAATTTTTTAATACATTTGTTGTTGAGGGCTTACAAAACTATGGAAAAGATATACCCCATTCACAAGATACTGCAGATTTTTTAAAAATTATAATAAATTGGTGGAGTATTGTAATTGTAAAAACACCACTAAAAGGAAAGCGTTTGCGTGATCTCTTTCAGGAACCTATATTAAAAGATAAATTAAATGATCCAAAAGTAGAATTTCTGAAAAATATGATTAATTGGTTGGACACTTGGCAATCTGCAAAATTTACTAACAAACTAACAAGGCAGACTCACACTGCCTTAACTCATACTGTTTATGGAATGTGCGAAGTTATTAAATATTGTTTTGACGAACTAAATTTAAACTATGTGCTTTTGGGAAAACTTCAAACCGATCCTTTAGAAAATCGTTTTGGAAAATACAGACAATTGGCTGGGGGGCATTATCATATCTCGATAAGGCAACTTTATGAATCTGAAAAAAGACTTAGAATTCAGTCAATATTAACATTAAAATCTTCCAATTTTGGAACTTTAAACATTGACAAATTTTATGAATCACCCCACGAATTTCCTGATCATAATGAAGGCAGTGTAAAGGGTTATTCTAATAAAATAGATGAAATATTTAGCAATATTATCATTGAAGACACCGATATAGACGATTTAAAAAGCCAAATGTCTATAATTACTTATTTAGCGGGTCATTGCAGTCATATAGCTTTAAAAAAATTAAAATGTAATTACTGCAAAAATTCTTTAATATACAATGAAGAAGTTTTATTGTTGAAGACAACTTTAACCTGTTAAATTATTTAAATCGGGGTGGTCTTCATTATCCTCGAGATCCAGTTGTCCAAATAGTGGTTTTTTGGTATGTAATATTTCAAAAGGTACTAAATGACTTTGAAAATGAATTTCTAAATGTTTTTTCTCAAAAATTATTTTTATCTTTATTAATTTTTAAATTTCTCGTTAAACAGGAACATCTAATATATTTTGAAGGCTGCAATACACAATCCGTAAAAACCATTATTGATGTTTTATTGAGTTGTATTTTTAACACATTAATTAAAAATTACTGTGGAAAAAAAATGATCGATTAGGTAAAGGGAATAAACGAAAACTCAATACTTATTCGAAATGATTTTTTTAGGTAATTTATACTTATCAAAAAAATCAATAATGAACTGTATGATATTATTACTTATGATGTTTATCGACATTATGACATTTTTCTATCTAAGACTGTAAAAATACGCATCACTTAATAATTAAAATATAATGTCTAGAGACATATTTTCCAGTTAACTACTCTTTTAATTATTATTATTTGTTTTTGTCATTACTTTTCTTATTTATTAATTTTTTGTGCATTATGTTAATCGCCAATAGTGCAATCAATTGATTTAAAATATAAATATTTATGCAATGCCAGTAGCAGCACCAATGTTCGGTCGGCCTCCGGGTGATGACGTCACGCCGCAGCACTTTGTCCTTGTATTGTAGGTGTTATTGGTACAGTCCCACTAGAGTTTTAAGGTGTACACTTGATTGCTCCAGTAGTTTGACAGTGCATTTTTGGTTCGTTGGGCGCAATGTAGTTAAAGGTGCTTTAAATAGTTTTTGGCAATTTAATTAAGAAAAGTAAAATTTGGTGGGGAAATATACAGGCAAATTATTAATACATTTTTAAGGAAAATCCAAAAAGGTGTTTAAATTATCTGCTAATATAGAAACTTGGTTGAAAAATCCTAAAATATTTTTAAAAAATGTAAGAAAATTTTGGAGAAGAATAAAAAATGCAAAAAATTATAAATGCTTTATTTTAAAGTGCAATGTCGAAATGACGATGAAAAATTTTAAAGTATGATTCTACATAAAAAGATATGAAAAAAAGTTCATATTAACATAGGTCCGGAAATGCTTCCAGAGGAAGCTACAGGCTCTTGAAGATGGTGTCATAAAAGTGGTTGTTATTTTATTTATTAGAATCTACTTACAATACAGGAATTAACTTTTACGTATAGGTTAGAGTGATTGGAGGTCACTTTTTGAAAATATCAGGTGACCCGTATTGCAACCAGCGGCGTGGGAACAAAGGGGTGGTTAGTTATTTAGGGTCATATTTTTTTCGCGTCAAGCGGACATTACTGACAAGGCAACTTAGCGAGGAGCCCGTTGTGTCGCTGATACCATGTAGGCTGAAGGGAAACGAACAACCTCCTTATCGAAACACTCGCGCAAGCATAGCAACGGAAAATCCTAGGAAAATTCCATTTGAAACGTGGCAACACAGCGGCAACGGTAAATGCAATCGCATTAAAAATAATCGATAAAGTCAGGTATTGATTGAGAGTGTTGTCACACTTTATAAAATTACTTTAAGAGAAACGACATTAAATTTAGTAAAATAATTAATAGGTGGAGAAAACTAATATGAAAAATAAACTTGTAGCTTTACACGCTACAATACTCAAGAAAGTTTGAAGGTTAATGGAAGCCCAATACTACGGCGTATTCGATCATAAAGTGTCCGGCCCACTATGAAAATAACGATCCTGCGCAGTAACAAAATTTCCCAAAATATTGTAATGTCATGCCTACCTACACACAGTTTGTAGGTAGGCAACACATTATCTTTTGACAGAGCCGGAGTCCCGTTTTCGTGTGCGACGGTGCGGTGTTTATGAAACCATTCCCGCGGTGTGCCGTTGTCTCATCAACCCTTCCAGGCGATTCTTTTGCCTTGTGTAATTTTATTTTGTTTTTTTGATTGATAAAACCTACATATTTTAGTGATTATTGGTTTATTTAATTGTGACTATAATTTTGTGTTTATTGTTTGTTACTTACAGTATCGTAACAAAATCCCTGAGAGTTGTATGGTTTTGTCTTGCAAATCCAAGGGTAACATACCCGGAATATCCCGGATTAGGAAAACAAGCGCAGGTCAATTCAAATATCACTTTCACAAGACCAAAAACTAATCTTGAATTAGGGCTTCAAAAATCTTGTCCAGTTTAATGCCCCAAGACCCAGTCATGTTCGGTGTCGCGAAAAGAAGTTAATTAATCATTTTGGCGTTACTTTTGAGAACAAACTTAACTGACACAAACATATTACATCCTAGCTTCAGCTGCTTTAAAAAAGTTTCGAGAAGTAGTGCCATTTTATGCATCCTTTGTACAGCAGAACTTAAGAGGCCCCGAATTTTCCACTTTTTTTGTTCCATCATCCCCAGAGTGTCTAGACTGGAATCTGCTATCCTGCAGAAGTTTTCCCTTCTCCAAATATTTAGGTCTGGTGTAGGTAAACTCTTCTTTACCACACTTAAAGGTACGTTAGTATTGAAGCCTCAGCCTTGGTGGAACTGTCTAACGATATAAAAAAAAATCGTATGTAAAAAACTGTATACTTCTTGTTAAATATGTTTATGTTATCTGCATGAGGTAACACTATTTTATTGTCCTTTAAAACAAATTATAAATTTATAAAATAGTGTATTACTCCAAAACACAATCAGTTAAAATTTTGCATACAGAGGCGCTGATTACAAATCTAAAGTAATTGTTTTTCTTCAATGTTTTATTTTTCAGATATCGATCCCTAAATATGATAATTAGATTAAACTCATTTACACTATCTTGCTTTTCTTTTATCACAGAATTTGTGATAAGTACATGAAACTATCATGCAATGTTGGAAATTTATTTAAAAAAATCATATTGTTAATAATTTTATTAAGATTTTTGGTAAAAATACGAAACTTCAAAAACATCAACTATTTAAATAGAAGGCTGCAAAGTGGTGCCATCAGTTCTTTCCATGTTAAATCTATGATATAAGATTCAATAATACACAATAATTTTAAATATTCTATAATAGTTTTGTTTATTAACCAAAAATGTTGTGCAAAAATTTAAAAAAAAATCAGTGAACGTAAAGTTAGTCTAAATTTAACAATTGATGATGTCAACTTTATACATGGTAACTGATGGTAACAAAGAATTATGGAAGTCCGGAACTGACCTACGATTCATTGTGCAAACTCCGCGGGGCGGATTTCCCTATTCCCGCTGCCCTGCACGCCCAGACAATTTTGTTCTACAGCATTGGCCTTCCATATACCTTTAAACTTCCTTGTTCTAAATCTTATTATTCTTATTTTGGATTTTTTCATTAGGTGAAAAATTTAAGTCCCAATAAAATTGAAGCTCTCACTAAAACTTGTTAAAGTCTACAATAATTCAGAATAGTACCTAGGTGTTGATCTTGTAAATTCGTTAAGTTTTTTAAATTTTTTTCAAGTGTCCGCGCTGGCTGTTAAAGATTTTCGATCCGATCTTCCTGGCCACTCTGTATTTACTCGACCGATCGTTCACGTTCAGCCAGCAGGTAGAATCAGCGTTGCCAGAGCTGGTACAATTGTATCAACGTGGTACATTTTGACACTTGAACAAAAATACAATTTCACTCTTTTTGGTACATTTTTTGGTCAATTACATTTTCAGATATCTCAGATATTAAAATACCTAATAATACTTACCCATAATATTTTTAGTAATAACAGAAATTATAATATACTTAAATAAAAAAAGTAAATCATTATCATTTCTGCTTCCAATGGGAACAGATAAGTCTCTTAAATATTGACAGGGTAAATGTCTCGAAAGTTGCCTCTTCTCTGATTTTGACCAAATTTGGTATACGGAGTTTTTTTGGGGCGCTGATTACGAATCTGAAAAAATATTTTTTCGGCAACGTTTCGTTTTCGAAATATTCTTTATCAAATTTAAAAATCAAACTAACCTTATTTTCACTATATTCTCGCTTCTTTTTGTACACAATTTTTGATTTTTACACTAGAATGGCACACAATATTTTATAAACACACCTTTTAAAACCTTGTATTTTATTTATTTTACACCTTTTTTACATTAAATTGCGAACTTTCAAGTTCAAATGGAGCGGCCATATCTACTTATAAAATCCCTAGTGTATACATGGTTGCGGCGTGTGAAAGTGGAGGTTTGCAATTAAATAGAAAAAGGGTGCAAAATAAATATAAAAACAAGTTTTTAAAAGGTGTTTGTGAAATATAATGTGCCAATGGGGTTTTTTGGGGCGCTGATTACGAATCTGAAATACATATATTTTTCCGGCAATGTTTCGTTTTCAAGATATTCATCATCAAAGTTAAAAATGAAACTAACCTTATTTACACTATTCCTCCTTCTTTTTGCACATAATTCTTGATTTATACACAAAATTGGCACAATATATTTCACAAACACCTTTTAAAAACTTGTTTTTATGTTTATTTTTCACATTTTTTCCATTTTATTGCAAACCTTCACTTTTACACGCCGCAACCATGTATACACTAGGTATTTTATAAGTAAATATGGCCGCTGCCTTTGAACTTGAAAGTTCGCAATTTAATGGAAAAAAGGGGTAAAATAAATAAAAATAAAAGGTTTTATAAAGAGTTTATAAAATATTGTGTGCCACTCTAGTGTAAAAATCAAAAATTGTGTACAAAAAGAAGAGGGAATATAGAGTGAGATTTTCACCTTTTATGAAGAATATCTCGAAAACGAAACGTTGCCAAAAAAATATTTTTTCAGATTCGTAATCAGCGCCCCAAAAAACCTCCGTATACCAAATTTAGTCAAAATTGGAGAGGAGGCAAATTTCGAGACAATTACCTTTTCATGTTTTGTTTTTTATGGAAATATATTTTGATTTAAAAAAAAAATAAAATATATGTTTTTATTTTGTAAAAAAAATACTATAATTTTTGATTTTGTAAAAAAAAAATTTAAAAAAGCTTGTAAAAGTTATATAATTGTTGGTTTTTATTTTTAAAACCAAAATATCTAATTTGGTACATTTTTTAATATTTGGTACATTTTAAAAAATTACTCCGGCAACATTGGGTAGAATTACTCAAGCCGCAGCTATCTAAACTAGTGATGGGCATAATCGGATTATTTTAAGAATCGAATTATTGAATTATGAATGATTTCAATAATCGGATTAATTGATAATTCGAATTATTTAATTATTTTATGTTTTTAATCATTTGAATTTTAAATTCTTTATTTCTGAATGAATATTTAACACAAACACTAAATATTATATACAGTTTATCAAAAAAGTCCCGGATCCCCTTAATAATTCGTCAACGGGGATCCTGGATTTTTTTGACACTGTATAATATATATTATTATTATTATTATTATTATTATTATATTAGTAAGTAAATTTTCCATTTGCTATAATTTTTTATGGTAATTTTTTACTTACCGGGCCCACGGCCGATTTTATTGAAATTTTGTATACCGGGGATTTTTGGGGCGCTGATCACGAATCTGAAGTCAAATTTTGTCAGACTCTGCTAGTTTTTGAGTTATAACGCCCCACTCGAACCTAACCTGCAAAACTTTCCTAAAATTTCTCCTTCTTAAAACTGATTAAACCCAAAATGGAAGATTATCGAAATACACTTATTATTTTATAAGATAAATTTAATTTCACCTTCATTTAACAAATATTTTTAATAAAAAAAGCACAACAAGCACTTCCCAAAAATATTATTTTTACTTTTATATAAATGTCAACAAAATTGTCTAGAGATTTTAAACTGTTTTATGTTGGTACGCCAGGGACCCGCGAAACAATTGAATGGCCTACTTTATAAATTTGAATTATTTTTATTTTTCGCGATTTAATTTTAAAAAATAAGCGCATTCAATTGTTTCGCGGGTCCCTAGTGTACCAACATAAAATTGTCTAAAATACTCAGATAATTTTGTTGACATTTATAAAAGTAAAAATATTATTTTTTGGGAAGCGCTTTTTGTGATTTTTAATTAAAAAGAATTGTTAAATAAAGGTAAAATTAAATTTATCGTATAAAATAATAAGTATATTACCATAAAATCTTCCCTTTTGAGTGTAATCAGTTTTAAGAAGGAAGAATTTTAGGAGTTTGTGCAGATGTGAGGTTAGGTTCAAGTGGGGCGTTATAACTCAAAAACGAGCAGAGTCCGACAAAATATGTCTTTAGATTCTATCAATGTTCCCATCAAAATTTCAATAAAATCAGCCGTGGGCCCGTTAAGTGAAAAATTGCCTTTTTTATAATTAAGTTGTGCTCCCTATTTACATAAATATATACTTTACTATTAAAATATTAAATCTTATTTGTTATTACATGTTATTTTTTTTTTCGCTCCGCCTAATCAATTCTGTGGAATCAGGTTATTTTTCGTAATTCAAATTAAATCTGAATAATCGCATGATAGCAATTATTTCAATAATCGGATTATCGATTATTTTTAATTCGAATTATCCCATCACTAATCTAAACTACATGAGCTACGTTGCAGCAGATCTGGCAACACAGCACATTGGGCTTGTGACACACGTGTCTGTTTTCTCGGTTTCCTTGAATGCAAACGCAAAGAGAGTGAAACGATTGATACGCAAGAAATAATTTGTGTGTATTAAAAATAAAATAGCAGCGTATAGTTTTTAATTAAGGACAAACTTTGTAAACTATTAATCGTTGTTTTCTTGTTTATATGTAACACTGTATGTATGTATATTCAATATGCCGCGAAAGTGTTGTGTTCCGGGATGTAAAACAAATTACGACAGCGTTATTAAAACGGAGGGACATCAGACAACATTTATTTTTCCAAAAGACGATGAACTCAAAAAGGCCTGGTTGCGGGCTATTCAAAGAGCAAATTTCTCGGTGACTAATTTTTCAGTGGTATGTTGGAAACATTTTGTTGATAGTGACATTTTAAGGACAGAAACGTATGTAGATAAAAATAAAAAAATTTCGGAGTTTCCTTTGACGTGCCCTAAATTAAAGCACGATGCAATACCAAGGCTGTTTGAAAACCACCCAAAATATTTATTAAATCCTAAAAGTGCTTCAAAAAGAGACCCTGAAGAAAGAAAGAAAAATTTCCGTTATGAACATGAACATGGGATTAAAAGCTTAAAACTAGGTAACTAAATATATTTATAAATTATGAGTTTATTTTAATACCAATAAGTGTGTGAAAGTGCAACAAAAACAGTATTAACTCGAAGCAATATCGTCAGGACCGAGGTCAGGACTATGTTAAGAAAATCATGTATACATATATATATATATATATATATATATATATATATATATATATATATATATATATATATATATATATATATATATATATAAAATATATATATATATATATATATATATATATATTATATAATAAAATAGATTATATATATATATATATATATATACAGTTCAATGAATAGAAAAGGATTTCCATATCTATGGTTGGTATGAAAAAATGCTCGGACCCGTCGATTTTTATTTCGAGGGACACATTTTGCGCTTATTTTTAACCCTTCACTTCAACCCCCTAGGAGGGGTGAGCTTTACTCCTAAATTCTTAAATGGGCAAAGGGGTCGACTAATACCTCATTTGAAAGATCATTAAATCCTCTTTTCAACGCTTCCTAGTTTTTTGAATTGATGCAGTAGTTTTTGAAAAAATAATTTTGAATTTAATAACAAGTTTACATTAAAAAACTAATTGTTTTATCATCTTTAAATTTTTTAATGGCAATTTTTTTTTGGTAAAACGTCATTCTTTATGAGCAGAGCTTCAGTTTTTGGTATGGGTAACCCTATGAAGGAGGGGATGATTTCAAATAACGAAAACATTTACATTCAAAACTTTTCTTCTATTTGACTTACTTACTTTTAATTTTACAAGTGTTCAAAATATTGGCCTCCTGCTTCCATGCAGTCATACAGGTTTTGTTCAAAACGGTTTCGGACGTTCTGAAGCATTTCAGGTGTAATGTTCCGATATTTATCAATGATCCGTTGACGTAAATCATTTAGAGATTCTGGTTAAGTTTTATAAATTTTACTCTTTAAGTTACCCTACGGAAAATATCTAACGGGCTTAAATCTGGTGACCTTGCAGGCCATTCCACTGGTCCTTTTTGTCCGATTCATCTGCCAGGAAATGCAAATACTGTCGAACAGCAAAAGCATAGTGGGGAAGTTCCCCATCTTGTTGAAATGTCGACCGAAGTGACAGGGTTAAAAATAAGCGCGAAATGTGTCCCCCTCGAAATAAAAATCGACAGGTCTGAGCGATTTTTTCCTATCAACCATAGATATGAAAAAATGGGCCTTGTTTCGTTTTCATTGGTCCACCCTATATATATATATATATATATATATATATATATATATATATATATATATATATATATATATATATATATATATATATATATATATATATATATATATATATATATATATATATATATATATATATATATATATAATATATATATATATATATATATATATATATATATATATATATATATATATATAAATATATATATATATATATATATATATAAAAAAAATACACTTTGGCAGTTGAATCTTACGGATTGAATTTTAATGTATTAGACACTAATAGATAGAGGTAGACAAGAACGACTGCATCGGTAACCTCCCACCGATAGCGACGCCGATTCCCCGTACCGCTTGCACTGCTGGCTAGTGATGTAAATTTCCGTATCCTTTTGATATTCGGTTATACGTATTCGGAATCAAGAGATTGGTTCAATATGTGAATACGTATCCATAAGAATCCTTATAACATGGCCCGTAAATATAGAGCGCGGAGTCCGCACAGCTGATACCGGACCCCGGGGGCGGGCGAATAGAGGAAAGGATACGAAATTTAAAGAAGTTTCAAGTAAACAACAGGGTTGGCGCAGCTGCTTCAAATTCCCTTTATGTTACAAAAAATTTCTCTATTTTCCTATGCCTATCAAAATGTTTTTCTGTTAAAAAAAATATAAAATAAACTAAACGGGGATGAGGTAAATAATAGGTTACGGTTAAATATATAACATATACTTAATTTTATTATTTTTTTAAAAGTTTAAAAAAGGCAACATAGAAACAAATATTCGTTTCAACATAGGAACAAAAAATATAAAACAACAGCTCTGCAAGTCAAATGTAAAAAATATAACTTTCTGAGGTAACTTTTTTTCCTTCCCTGCATTTTTTAAATTTTTAAGTTTTTTAATTTTTTTAAAAAGGGTTACGTTAAACTCGAAAGGTAACCCAAAACTGTTTTTTTTTGAAGGTCAAGTCTTATTAAAAGTAACGCGGATAAAGTTCATTCTATTTTTTTTTTTATTTTCTAGCATATAAAAGAAAGTTCGCCAACATTTACGTTTCCTGAGGTGACAAAAATTGGTTTTTTTTCGCATTAAAAAATAAGTATTTATTTAAAAAAAAAAAAGTTTTTTTCGTATGCCCAAAGTGCTTTAATTAAAGGGGAGCGCCATCCCAAAAAGGAAAAA
>JAHBCN010006797.1:0-46778 GCA_019359885.1 Listronotus oregonensis
AACATTTTCAATGGATTCTGACGACGATTTCCAAAACATCGATTATCGTAGCAAAAAGCAAGTATAGATCTCCTGCCATAAATTTGCCAAAAATTTAATTTAAAAGAATTTGTTATGTTGAAGATTTTGGTGTCAAACTAAGAGTGTGAAGTTTTTTAAAAGAAATTTTTCCTATTTCTCTTATTTATTAGAAACATTAAACACAATACATTATGGTCTAGATCAGGGGTCCCAAAAACTTTCCAGCCTTAGGGCCATACTGATTACCCATTTCCGGGGCCCAAAAAAACCATATTATCATTGTTGACGGTGGAAAAAGGGAAAAGTCCATTGAAAAAAAAAAAAGTCCGAAAAAGTACACAACTTTAAAAAAGGTGCAAATCGGCTAAAGCCCCAAAAAGGGGCCAACCTGCATATTATTTTTTTGTCATTATCTGTAATTTCTGATTAGTCGTAGAGTACGACCATGAGGAGTAACGTGCCCGACATCTGGTGGAAAAAAAGGAAATGGTAGCCCCTTCCCCTATCGCTAACAGATCCCTAATAGCACGTACAAAAATCTCGTTGGTTCGAAAAAGGTTCTGGTGTCTTCCACTCACTTCTAGATGGCGAAATTTTTTAAAAAAGGCTGGGGCCCCAAAGTCATTCCCCTATGACACTGTTGTTAAATAAAATATTGCATACCCCTTAAAACGTTTTTTGTTTTTTTTTTTTTTAATTTAAGACATCTTTATAACAGTATTTTGATTTGAATTGTTGCTTTTTTTTTTGTGAATTAGTATGGAAAAAAAGGAAAAATTATAGTAATGCAGAAAATTCAAAAAACAGTGGAACATTCAGTATTTCGAAATTGGGTCCAAACAAGGCGCTATGTTTGATTTGCAAGAAAGCTGGGGTTTCAAAAATCAAAAAAATCATTATAAAAAAAAAAACTTTTTCAAAATTACTAAAAATATACAGGAATTTTTTCGGACAGAAAAATTGAATATGCACCCCCGGTTGAAATCGCAGCAATCTTCATTTACAAAACAAAAAAAATAAAAGAGGCTGCAACTGGGCCAGCGTGCCACCGATGGAGAAATATAAAAGAATGATAATTCATTTGCCGAAAAAGGGGAAAAAGGAAAATTTATTAAAAACTGTAAATTCAGCAAACACTGTGGCTCGAAGGGTAAAAAACATCCTGAAAATATATCCTTCAACTGTTCAAAAAAAAATGGACTTTTTGAGTGGTTTTCTTTTTGAATGAGTCAACGGATGTGTCAGATACTGCTCGGTGTTGATTTTATTCGAGGAGTAATAAAAGCATGAAGTGCACGAAGAACTTTTGATATGTATAGATTCATGGCACAACTACGGTACAGTTTTTTTTTAAAGGAGTTGAAATGGCCATTAAAAAAAGAACCTTCGATGGAAAAAGTTAAAACAACTGATGGGGGAAAAAAACATGAGTGGGAAAAAAAAAGGGTGGTCGCTCTTTTAAAGGCTGTAGAAAATGACGGTGGTTCAAAACCATTAGTCTTACATTGTTCAACAGTCTTTGTGCGGAAAATGTTTGGATATGTCTGACGTTCTGAAACCAGTCATATCAACAGTTAATTTTATCAGATCTTTTGGGCTAAATCACCGAAATTCCGACAATTTATTAAGAGATTGGAGAAACTGACTTACCTTATCTACTGCGTACGCTGGCTTAGTTGTGGGAAAGTCCTTCGCGTTTTTTTTAACTTCGAGCAGTGATAAAATTTTTTAATAAAAAAGCCTCTTACTGAATTATAAAACAACGCATGGCTGTGGAAGTTAGCATTCTATGTTGATTTGACAAAACATGTGAACGAACTGAATTTGGGTTGGGGGAAAACCCATCTTCCCCATTTATACACTAAACCCCAAACATTCCGGAAGAAATTGAGACTGTTTCAATCCCTACGAAGTAAATGTTTTTCACATTTTAAAACATGTGAAATATTCAGCCACACTACTGAGTGAGTTTCCTATCGATTTTGCAACAAAACTTTGATCTTTGAAAAAATTTTGATACTCTTTCTCGGGCTTTGATGTTTCAAAAAAAAATTTTTCAAATTTTTGATGACATTGAAATCCTAGCCCCGGAACTTCAAAGGAAATGATTGATCCAATGCAGTGATATAATTAAGAACAAATATCAAAACTCATCTTTGTTGGAATTTTAAAAGAGTCTTCCACTGACACTTTGATAATTTGCATAAATTTGCTCGTGGTCTTTTTTTTTTTTACTACTTTTTTGTGAGAAAACCTTCTCCAAAATGAAGTACACAAAAATGTTTACAGATCGAAATTAACTGATGACCCAAATCTCTTTTAATAATTGGTACAAGAAAATTAGTCCACAACTACAAACTATTGTCAGTAAAAACTAATTAAAAAACCATTAGTATTTCAATGTCATTATGTTTTTTTTTAAATTATGTGATTATTTAAAATGTATAAAATGTTAGTTGGTTCATTTCAATAATTTTTAGTTATTATATACTGAAGTTTTAAAATTTTTGCATATTATACATGTTTTTTCATTACAATTATGTGTTTTTTATCCCCAATTATCACAAAAACAATAACAATAAGCCTACAAGAATGTTATGAGTTGCGGGTTAGCCCATGACCATATCAATGTAGATGTCATATTTAATTATTCAACATAAAATTAAATCTTCAGTAAATAAATTTAATTTGCTATAAAAAATTTTTTTTTCTAAAAGGGGGTTTTTAAGTATGCGGTCTCCGCGGGCCGGCAAAAATGTCCGCGGGCCGGACCCTCGGGCCGTATTTGGGGAACCCCCCGGCTAGATACTCTATGCTAAAATGGATCATTAAGTTACGAAAGAAATAGATTTAAGCAAATTTTTTTTAAATGACGGCCTACCTTAAAAAAAAAGCGACCCAAAAAAAAAAGTCTTTTTAAAAGAAAATGGGGAAAAAAACGGGGAAATTAAAGAAATATCGAAATTCATGGATCAAGCGCAGATGAAAATTTTTTACATAAAAAGGTTTTTTTTTACCGGGCGCTTGGCGTAGAGGGATTTTAAAAAAAATATGTCTGGACCATATTAAAGCCAAAAAAAATTTTGTTTTGATTCACACTCAGACTTAAAAAAAAACAGCTCTAGAAGCGGGCATTTTGGAGATGCCGAAAATGAAAATTTTTTTTAAACTATATAGAAGGTATGCTATGTTTTTCGGGTCCCTGGCGTACAAAACTGTCTAAAAAGTTTTGTTGACAAAAAGTAAAAATAATATTTTAGTTGTCCTTAAAAATATTTGTTAAATGAAGGTGAAATTAAATTTATCTTATAAAAAATACGTGTTTTTTAAATTTCCATTTTAGCTGTAATCAGTTTTAAGAAGGGGGGAATTTTGAAAGTTTGTGTTTTTTGAGGTTAGGTTTAGGGGGGTTTCTCAAAATTGTCGATTAAAGTAATAAAGTTTAAATAAATCGCATAGAAAAACAATATCATCATATATGTTATATTTTTGAAAAAAAAAATCCCCATCTTTAGAATTTCGGCTGTTTTTTTTAAAAAAATAAGGTTAATACAATGGTATGATACCCTTAATAATGTTAAATTTTTTTCCTTTTTTTGGGTTTAAAAAGCTGTTTCCCTTAGAGCTCCTAAATCATTTGAAAATGACCATTTCTCTTTAAAGATTTAAAACATAATTCAACCACTCTGCCGCTGGTGTAGTTTACAAAAAATAAACATAAATAAACTTTAAAAAAAATATAGGATGTTGTTAATAAATCTAAAAAAAAAAATTAATAAATACTATAAAGAAAAAAAAAAATAAACTTTTAGTATTATAAATTATAATGAAAATAACTGCATTAGTCTTATCTTAAAACCCTTATTTCTTAATACCTTATGTGTTTTAGTAACTTCGTAAATTTTTTTTAATTGTGGAATGCCCAAACCCGGAAAAAAAAAAACTTTTCATATGTTGCTAAATACCTCAATAAAATTTAAAAAGCCTGGCCCTTGCTGAAATGGCTCCCCGAAAAAAGTGTTTTATTTAGTTTCTTGGCCCAATTTTGTTTAGTAAATCTTAAAAAATTTTTTTTCCTCTGTATAAATAAGAAAACTTTTGGTCCTAGCAACGCGAATGATAACAAAAGAAATTCGTGTTACCGGGTTGTAAGCGTTGCTACCGAAAGTAATATTTTCAGCCCCGGACAAAAATAAGAGTAAAAAAAGAAAATATTTGGGGAAAATTGGATTTATTTAAAAAAAGTAACTAATTTATGACAAAATTTTTTAAAAAAACTAGGTTGGGTTTTAAAATTAAAAGTAATTGTGCAATTTGAGCAATTGGCAAAAGAAATTGGAGGAATAATACTTGAATTAACATTTTTTAAATTTGTTGTTGGGGTATCGTTATCACCTTTAACTACGTTAATATTCATTTTTTTCACTGTTATTATTAGAGGAAATATAGGAATTTCGTGTAAAATCTTCTTTGAAATTTCCACCTTATTACTATAGGATTCAGCAATATATCCCTCCCCGAAAAAAAATCCCTGCCTTTTTTAAATCCAAAATATCGACATCCGAAGCTTTGGGAAGGAACGTAGTTGACGTTCTTCTAAAAAAATGGCCGATTACGTGTCTTCAAGCTTCAAAACCCAATTTTTTTTGGGACATTTGAAATAGGGGCTTTCCAATTATTGATTAAACATTTACCCCCTTTTTGATACTATAAACGCTTATCTAGAGCATTCCTTGGTCTCAGCTTAATATATTCCTGTAGAAATCGACGGTGAGCCTTATCGTTGGTTACAAAGTTTCTTTTTCTTTATTTTTAACTCCATTATTTTTACTATAGCCATTTTTCATTTCTACATCACTTAGCTTCATTCTGTATATTTCGTCTGTCCGGCATGCCCCCGCCATTCCCCCAATGGCTATTACTTTCATTGCTAAGTAACTTTGATCAGGCGCGTTAAGAAAAACTTTATGATTTCTTCTTTTAAAATTTGTTGACTTTTTTGCCTCATCCCCTCTTTTTTTTTTTAATAAAACAACTAGTTTCTTGAACTGAAATATCTTGTTTTGTTTGGAAATTTTTAACTTGAGCATGGAATATACAGACCAGGGGTTGGTGGTGATAAAGACGGTTTTTTTTTGAAAATACCCAACATCCCTTCTCGTCCCCCCACATTTTTTTACGCCATTTGAAAACGATTTATATGTTTGATGGACCTCTTTCGATTTATCTCGCAGAAGTGAGGCACACGCAATCGCTGCCTTTTTGGGTGCCATTTTCATATTCATTTAACATTTTAAAATGGGGAAAGGTTTTACTAAATTAACAATAATTCAAAACCTGACAAGTGCTGATGACAACAATGTCAACAATAAATGTGTTGCTATGGATTAATTTTTAAATAAAATTTCAAAATCTCTGATATTTTTATTAAAACATGATGTTAATGATTATTAAATTATGCGATACATAGAACAGTAGCAGAAAAAATATAATACATTACACGATGCGAAAGGCCTTTCAAGGTTGGGGTTTTTACCCCGGCCCCCTCCCCTTTAAAAAAACCCCTCACACCAAAAAAAAAACTTTAGCATCTTATAATGTAAATAACTATTCATCCCCTTTCCCCGAGCTTTTTTTTAGCGTTCTGGATCATTATTCAATTTATTATTTACCTATCCTAACATTTAATTAGCCAAAGGGCGACTAACGTCAATTTAAAATTACAAAGCTCGACAAATAACAAAAAAAAAAAAAATATCCTCTACATCCATAACCTCCACAGATAAACTCTCCTAAAACTGTTGTTGTGTATAGGGTAACAGTAACACCAAACAAACGGCAAAAAATTACTAGTAGGGAAAAATTTTCTTAAAAAAAACCTTTTTGTGCATAGACCCTGAAAAAAATCCAACAATCAACTGATGGGTCACTACTCATATGTCACGGGTGAAAACCCCTTTAAAGGGAAATCGACCATATAAGTTCGACTATAGTACTAAATATTTTTAAGAAATTGATCCATAGTCAGTTAAATCCCTTTCATTTTAAATTTTTTGATTACCGTATATGAGAACTAGCTATCTGCAAATTTTAAAAAAAAAATGGTTTAAAACCCATTTTCTGTATGGATTGTGATACCCCGGGAGGCCACCGAAAAAAACAACCCAAAAAAAGATACGTATGAAATATATATTTTTTATTTACTTGAACTATAGTCCATTCAAAGCCGAAAATGCCTCAGCTCAGCGGGTTCAAATTTTTTTTTTTTACCGTAAAAAATTTTTTTTTAAACAATTTGAAAACTATTGTTTTTAAAAAAAAGAATAAAAACAAAATTAATATCTAAAAAAACAACTTAGTTTTTTTAAAAAAAATTTTTTTTTTTACAGGTTTTAGTAAAAAAAAAAGGTTATATACACATTTCGATTAAAATAAGCAATAAAGGAGATAAAAAAAATTTTTTATTAAAAATTTGGAAAAACAATATATTTTTAAATTCCGTTCGATCCACCTAAAAATTAATTCAAAATGAAAAAAAATAATACATATTTTTTTAAAAATTTGGGATAACCTGGTGGCACGGATATTTTATTTTTTACCCATTCCAAATCACTTAAAACTTTAAGTAAAATAAAATTTAGATTTTAAATTTAAAAAAAGTCCCTTCTTTATCTGAGTGATATACATGACAAAACTTTAAAACAGTTTTCGATTTTCTATGCTACTATGTGTATAGATCATCGTTTAAATAACTCTATTATCGTTTTAAAAAAAATTTAATAATTTACAAATACAGTTACTCGTTCAAAACTATCTTGAGAAAATTGTAATCATATTTTTAAGAAGAATAAAAGGGGGGATAAATATTAAATAAGCATCCTCTCAGGTATATAACCCCAAAAAAAAAACCCCTTATTATTATTATTTTTTCAATTAAATAAAGTTTAAATTTTTTTAAAGATAGTTTCAAGTGGATCAAAGGGGAAGTTAAGGGCCCCAAAAAATTAAATTAAAAATTCCGTGCCACAGGTTATTAGTTTGTTTTATCCAAAAATAGGACATTTTGAATCAATTTTTGATGGATCAAGTTGGTATCCTACTTGTATAAAAAATATTGTTAATAGCAAATTTTTTATGGTTTTTTTTTATCTTCTTTATTACTTATTTTAAAAAAAATTTTTTTTACAAAAATTACAAAAAAACATTTTTTGTTTATTACTTTTTTTTTAACCTTGGTTTTTAAGTTTTCCGTTTATATTTTAAATTTAAATCGTTAATATCTCAAAATTCAAAAAACAAAATTTTGTTTTTAAAAAAAAGACGTAGTTTTATTAGACTTTTAATTTTTTCCAAATACCTTTTTTTAAAACCAAAGTTTTTAATTAAAAAAAAATTTTTTACGTTTTTTTTTTTAATAAAAAAAATTTTAATTTGACAGGGCTAGGTTCCTTTCAAAAATTATAGTTATACAAAAAAATTTCTACGTATTTACTTGATTTTTTATTTGGGTTTTTTCCCTATAGGGCCAGGGTGGGGCGCTAACGGGGAAACGGATTTAGACCCAATTCCGTTCCCAATTAAAACCCTTTGCGTTTTGCCGAAAAAAAAGGGGTCTTTCCCCAAAATTTGTCCCCTTTTCGCACATTTCACATTCACAAGCTGTGTAGCGATGGCTGTGAAAGAGATCCCCAAAATATAGAAACTGATGACCAAGAAAATTGATGCTCTTATTCCGAATTATTTTTTTTCAGAACGAAATTGACTGTGAACTGAAAAAGGAAAAGTTGTGCAGTCCCCCCTGGTTGGCAAATATAATTTATTTCTTGATTATTTCCAAAAACAATACTGGATTAGAAAAGCTGAATGGTGCCACTATTTTCGTAAAGAATCATTACAAAGAACATAACACAAACAACAAATCGAAGTTTTCCCTCCGTATATTTAAAGATCAAGTTTCAAAAAGGTGCAAAGCTTTCAACGCGGTACTTTGGCTGATTTTGTTTGCATTTCCTTAGAAGAATTTTATAAGTAAAAGATAATTTCTTTTGCGAATGAACTTAAAACTTGAGCATTTCTTCAAAAAAATTTTGCCATAAAGCTTGCTTTCTCGCGTGGAAAAAAAAACGGACAACTTTTACAGTCCCTCTTAAAGACACTAATCTTTTGTATACAGTTGATAATAATTGAGTAATGCGATTGTCCAGCTGGGGCAGGAGGAAAATTATGCAAACATCTTTGTGCAGGAAAAAAAGGTGTTAATTTTAAACTACCCCATCTGCATTTTCTGATCAATTGAGCTTGCAAATTTGGCACTTGGAAAGAATTTTTATGAAACCTTTTTTTTGGGTATGAAGGAAACAAACAATGAGATGATGAATCACCATCTTGCGATAATCGGTTTTTAAACCAATGCGAGATGAACGAGTTGAAAATATTGTCCCAACTTAAGAATTGAACCAATTAACCCTTTCTATGAAATAATCGGATTTAACCAGAGCTTAATTATTTCGGGAAATTTTTAAAAAACTTTATTTTCGCAGAGTCTCATCCTTCCAAATTTATGTTGAAAAAAAAGAAATTAAACACAAAGATAAATTTATTGGGAACAAGTTTTTTTAAAATTTGTTCAGCAACCCAAAAATAAGGGGGAAAACGAATCAAAGTTCAATAAACATCAGTTGCGCGGCAAAAGAAAAAAACCCGCGGCACGAGAGCGATACAGGCAGGTAGACCAGCTAATACTGAATTAAAAACGAAAGTCAAGAAGAAGAGACACTGAGTGCAAATTTTTTTTTCACAACACTCCAAATGCTAAAAGTCATGGCAGTGCTCACTAACTGTGCAAATATAATAATTTTTTTTCATATTTTTAAATTTTTTTATTATTTTGTAGATTTTCCTTTACTGTTATTACTTAATATAAAATATTCGCCTCCTATACGAAATTAAATAACATTACTTTGTTTTTCGGTCCTAATTAATAAAATGATTTGTAAAATTTTGCATGTTGTATAATTAAAGTTATGATTTTTATTATTATTAATATTAGTATAATTTATTATTACTATTATTAGTTTATATGTACATTTAAAAAACGCACTCATAAAAGCGTATAAGCAATAAATATTATATATTTTCAGATACGCGGCCATGCTTAATAAATAAAGTTGAGGTGCGTAAAGCCTTAGGAAACGGAATAAGTTGATCCGTTTTTAGATTAGCGCACCTTTGCCACCCTATAGGAAACGGAAAATGCCTCCCGGACTATAAGGGATCCTTGTCGTGCTTTGCGCTGTTTTTACTTTATTTTGAATAGACGAAGAACCGGTTAAAAAAAACGTGAGTCCACGCGGACGATAAGCTAGTAAATAAAAATTTGTTTTTGTTTTTAATTTTATAGTTTTACCCAAAAAATTTCCGTATCCTTTTTCAAATTAAATGAAATTTTGTTCCCGTTTTTATTACTTTCCGTTGGCCTTTTTCCCAAATCCAAATTCCAGAAATACAAAATAATTATAATTAAAAATTATGTAGGTTGTAGAAAAAATAAAATGTTAAGGAAACAATAAAATTAGGTTTTAAATTCAATATTTAAAGACAAAAATATTCTGTGTTGATTATTTTTTAAAAGCTGCTTTAAGGAATAAAGGATGTGTTTATTATTTTAAACCACACCTTCCAATAAATTAACGCCCCATAAAAGTAAAACCAAAAAGTTTAAAGTTAATTTTTTTAAACCACTTATCCGATTTGGAGATTTTTTTAATAACAAAGTTGTCTTTTTTTAGAAAGTTAGTATACATTATTGAATAGAAACTTATTTTTTCAAAATACTGGGTAAAATTAAACGGGCTTTTTCCAAAAATTTATAAACCCCGTGGAGGTTAGCGTTACAGATCAAGTTATAATTCAAAAACTCTAGACTTATTTTTTTATAAATTTTGTTGTTTGATGTGCTTTTTTTATCTTAGCTACTAAAGAGAAAAAATTTTAATTAGAACATGTTTTTATGGGGAAATAAATTTAAAAAAAAAAAAAAAAAAGAAAAATAAATGGTAAACGAAAGTCCTAGCAATTTCCCCTTGGGGACGAATATCTTTTTGGCAGGTGGGCCCCAAAATTAAAAAAGACTGTATACTTTTTTTTTTTTATTTTAACGTCTCCCCCAATTTTCCCCTAGTGTTTAACGAGGGTTTTTTTAGAAAACCCGAGGCCTGGACAAATGGGGGGTTTTTAAAGTCAGGTATGATTTTTTCAGAAATTTTGGGTTTCAATGGACAAAAATGCATTTGCACCAAAAACCTTCCCTTTTTTTATGACGCAAATGGACTACATGTTTTTTTCTAAAACCTCCAATATGTATTTTAGTTAGGCTTCCATTATTTATGACCAAATTCCCGGCGCCAGTAAAAAAAATCCTTCCCCCGACCATCCAGATCCCCCTTTTAAAAAATGTGGTTTTAAAAAATTACACAAAAATACCTTTCGTTAGGCCATATCCGCATACGCCGCTTTTGTAAAAAAAAACGGGGTCATTAGAAAAAAAACGCCCTTCAGCCTCAACCAGAGGTTCCCCGGAAAATTTAGCCTTGTGCGATGATTCTAGTTAAAGCTGATAGCTTTAAAACTATAGTTATTAAATTTTTTTCCCTTATTGCAAATAGTTTCAAAACTTTTCCCACTAGCATCTCAATTACTTTAAAGGGAGGGCGTTACAAAACGTTGTCTTAGGGCTGAGTTTAAAAAAAACGCTCAGGAATCTCGTTATTCCCTTCTTCCCGCCCCCCTCTGCGAGCATAACTTCCAGTTTTCTGATTTTCTAGACCCGAAATGTTTGAGAAATACATTAAACCCGGGGGCCAATTCTTGGAATTCCAACGCGTAAGATTTCGTTTTCGTTGCATATTAGCAAAAAAAAGATTTTAAAAAAAAAAGTTAAACAACACAGGAAACACACTTTTAACTGTTTTTTACAGCTTTAGTTACCGATGACAATTAAAGTTTATTTTTTTTTACAAGCCTGCTACTTAAATGCTTTTAATGAAAACAAAAATAAAAACATGTTTGCTATAAATTTAGTTTCTACAGTAGCTGATAAAAAAAAATAATTTAAAAAAAAAAACTTTTAAAATGATGGCCATTTTTAATTATAAATTTTAAATGTAATTTTAAACTCCAAGAGTGTTATAAATTTTAGGGAAAAAAATTTTTATTTTTACACCCGGTTTTTAAAAAAAATTTTTTTGATTGAGAGTTTTTTTTTATTTTTGACAGCTCACGAAGGGGTTTTTTATATACATATATAAATATGCTGGACATATACATAAACAAAATGCCCTAAGTACCAGAGTACCTGAGGCCGGTTTTCCGAGTTTAACCCATCTTTTTCCCCATTTTCGTCAACCGTCCAAGCACTGAAACATGCAAATATTGATTTCACACACCTTTTAAAACGCGGTAGTGCCACCCGAACGTTATTTTAAAAACACTACCTAATAGTATATAACTTTTCGAAAGAGGAAAATTATCAATAAAAAAATCGTCCAAACGGATATTTTGACAAAAATTAATTTAAATTTCCTTCGTTTTGGTGGTGCGTTAATTTATTGAGAAGTGAATAATTTAAATTTCCCCAAAACTAAGTTTAAAAACGCATTGTAGTCTTTAAATAAAATAGACCAATATATTTTTTATTGTTAAGGTTTCAATGGTCCACAACAGGATGTTCCAGAATCGTGCCTGTTTTTTGGAGGGGGGCCATCGGTGGAACTGGTTCATAACTGACCCGCACATGTCTCCTTACCCCGACACGTTCTTCATACATGTTACCACCAATCATTTTGGATGCTGGGTACTTTTGCCCAACAGGTTATTTTACCATCTGGGTACCATTTTTTGTTTGTTGTTATAGGAACATCTTTAAACGTTACTTAAGGTAAGGAGAAAATTCTTTGCTAAAGGTCTAGCCCATATTTTTTTTTGCTTTTTTTTTTAATTTTAAGATAATTTTTAATTCATTTAAACATTACTAGAAGAATGTTTGTAAATGAGTATAATAGTCTAAGAGGTAAACATCTGATGACAATAATTTAATAAAATCTCAAATTTTCATTATTGATCCTACCGTCCAAAGAGGAGATTATTAACCCACTGCGTTTTCATGTCAATCAGGTGGCGGATAAATTTTGGAAAACAAAAGTATTTTGCAAAAAAACCCCCTTGTATGTCAAAATATATTATTATAGGTATTAAAAAAAAATGACAAAGCACCGAGATTATTACGTTGTGTTATTGTGGAAAAATTTCCCCCCCGGGAGCACAAATATATAGAACTTTTCAATAATAAAATTTTTGACTTTTTTTATAAACTACTATGAAATAAGAAAATAATATGAATAATATAAATCATTATACTTACTGTCTTTACATGGATTATGGGTAAAATGGCCATTACAACCCTTCGTTTAAATATATAAAAAAATATAAAGATAAACTTTTTTTTAAAATTTTTTTTTCGAAATTGTTTCAATAAATATTTTCAATCTTTGTAATATTTTTTCCCCAAAAATTAAAAAAAAAAATAATGAAAAAAAGAGATTTTTTTTGGCAAATTTTATTAAAAAAACCAAGGGGCTTTTGGAAAACCATCATAAAGTTTACAAGAAATGAACTTTAAAAAAAAAATTTAAAAAAAATTTTTAAATTTTGGGTTTTAAAAAATTTTTTTTTTAAATTTTTTTTATTTTAAAATTTTGCGTGAAATTAAACATTTAAATATCGGGGAATGATGAATTTTTAGACTTGATAAAAAAAACAAAAAAAAAAAAAGTTCTAAACTTACTTCGTAAGAAAAGCCGCGCAAAAATTTAGCCAACAAAAATTTAAAAATTTTAAAAATCACATTTTCACAAATTTAAAAAAAAGTCAAACAACAAAAAAAATTTGTAAATTTTCCCTTTTAAAGGGGGGAAATCAAAAAATTTAAAAAAAATACCATTTTGTAAAAGAACATGTTTGAAAAAATTTAAAAAAATTTTTTAAAATTTCCCCCTTTAAAAAGGGGGAAAAGAAAAATATTAATGTTGTTTGACTTTTATTTTAAATTTTTTAATAATGTATTTTTATTGAAGCCCCCCAAAGTTTTGTTGGTAAAATTTTTTGGCCCTGCTTGAAATAAGTTTTGAACTTTTATTTTTTTTTGCCCTTTTTTCCTACCAAGCTATAAATTCATCACTTCACATTGATATACTATATTTAATATTTAATTTCACGCAAAATAAATTTTAAAATATAAAAAATTAAAAATCACTAAAATACAGTTTTTTAAAATTTAAAATATTCCAACAAAATTTTTCAATCTTTCTTTTAAAGTTCATTTCTTGTTGTAGATAGCCGATGATGGTTTTACCGAAAGCGCTCTTAGGATTTTTTTAATAAAATTTAGAAATACAAAGTCTCTTCATTTCCAAATTCTTACGTGCCCCAGCCACAACAATTTTTAAAAAATAATGCATTCATATATTTATTATACCACCGTTATAAGGTGATTCCTAAGTTAAGGCTTTTTTCCAACGTGTATAAAACTCGTTAAAATAAGAACTTTTTTAAATTTTTTTTTCCAAAAATTCAAAAATTACAAAGCTACAATAATTTATTTAAAAGTGTGTCTAGTGCGGGCCTGGGCATAAAAAGATAGTTTATTTTTTTATTTACGCCTGTTTTTTGTCTTGTTAATCACGTAGTATGAATCAGTCGCATTGCTTTTGCCGGACGAGGCGAGGATTAATATTAATTTTAAATCATTGTTTAATCGCGAAAACGGCACAATCCAAAAAAAATGAATATGTGGATATGTTCCCCATTTATGGAGAGTGTCGTTAATCTGCAAACGTTGCTTCAAGATTTACAGCGACGGTTTCCTTGTGGGCTTATCTGGACCCAAGTATCGGGTGATCGCAAGTCAGGTCGGTTTAGTAAAAAAAGTGTGGACACATTGGAAAATCACGTTCAACGTGTCAAATTTCAGCCGAAGACTTTTCTTATTTTTTAGCATTGAAGTTGTTTACAATAATGAGTCCCATATACAGGAAAAAGCTTCAATTTAGGGAAACGCCCTGTATTTTACCATTAAACCTAGGTTTGTAATGCCATTTTACCCATAATCCATGTAATAACACTAAGTATGATCATTGATATTATTCATATTATTTCTTATATTCAAAGAAGTTCGTATATCAGCGGATTTATATATATATATATATATATATATATATATATATATATATATATATATATATATATATATATATATATATATATATATATATATATATTATTATATATTAAATATATATATATATATATATATATATATATATATATATATATATATATATATATATATATATATATATATATATATATTAATCATACACACCTGATTGACACTGAACCAACCGCGACTGGGCTTAACTAACTTCCATCCATGGACGGTAGGTATAACGAACTATCTGAGGAAATTTGAGGCTTTTAAATTATGTGTCATCAGATGTTTACTGGTTTTAGACTATAAGTTGTTAAAATTTTAAAAATGATATATGTGTACAGATCAATAATTACACTGCTTGCCCTGTTTTGTAGGGAAAGTTTTGTTTGTCGCAGCTGTGTAGAAATTTCCGATTTAATCTTGGGCAAATACTACAACTTTAATTTATTCGAGCCTCGCTTCATAATAGGCAATCGTAAATTATTATTTTGTCTTAAATAGTATCGTTTGGATCTGGCTGTAAATTGTAGATTTTCCAGAATTAAAATTTCATTAAAATAGCATTTGCTAATATTTACTAAAAGTCTTTCAATAATGTAGGGGTGTGTTACCAGGAATGTAGCTTGTACCAAATTAAAATTGAATTAAAAAAAAACAGCATTTATTTAATTTATCATAGATTAAGGAATTAAATAGTTAAACATATTGCATATTCTATGTTAAGAAACAATCGATATTTTTAATAAAGGAAGGTCATTTTTAAGCCGGGACAATTTAACTATAGTTATTAAACATAGCACTTTTTTTCTTTCCGTCTTATAGTTTGGAATAAGTTTCATTTTCATGCTACTATTTTTTTAAATAATTTAGAGAATTTTCAACCTAATTCCTTTGCGAAAAAAATTGATAAATTGTAGAAGAGCTGAAAAATATTCTGTTTGCTGAAATAAGGATATATGAGATAAGCTGAAATTTCCTATTATGGAATAATTAGATTTAACCCATATTATTAAGAGATAATATTCACAAAAGTGTAATAATTTTTAAAGTTATGAGAACTTAAGCTTAACGAGACAAGTATACTGTTTTGGTTTGATTTCGAGATATTCAATTTAAAATCGTCCATTCTACTACCAAATGACTGACTGAATGACTTAAAATTAAAGGGCACTCTCCAAGGGTAAAAACTCAAAGTATGTAAGGTTATAGGACACAAATAAAGGAAAAAATTTAGAAAATTGCACATTTTGACTCGGAAATTCCTAAAACTGGGGCGGTAATATGATTTATTTAAGGGGTATTTTAGAAGTTTGCAATCTGAGTGAACCGGAGTTTTTAAGGTCACAATTGTCTTAGAATTTAAAATGCAGGCAGAATTTTATTTACATAAAAGAAAATTACTACATTTTACCTATCAAATAGCAGGGGCCACTTAGGGAACATTAAAGAAAGCAATTTTCATACTACATGTTTAGTTAAAAGGTTAGGTTTTACCAATGATCGGTTTTACCTACAAAAAAGGCAAATTGAGAAAAAAAGTATAAGATTCCTCCCCATTATTTTTTTCATTCACTGATCTTAGCAAAAAAAGAAGAGATTAAAGTAATGAAATTTTAAATCAGACCAAGTTTTGTCAACAATTTTGTTGCACTCTTTTATACATGACAATTTTTTTTACTCATCTGCCTGTATCATTGAAAAAAACTGTATTAATTAATAAAAAAACCTGACTATCAAACACATAAAATTTGTCGCACTCAAATTTAAAATGTGCATATATACATTGATAGAAATGTATGCATATACAAAGCTTAAATAACCACAGACATATACAATATAATATTTACCAGGAAAATTTGAGTGCAATAAATTTTGTGTATTTGAACCTGGAATAACCACGACAATGACCCAACGGATTTAAACGAACCATGGATTTATGCTCAGACACTTCAAAACATATTTGTTAACAATTTAAATTTGGTTGCGTATTTTACAGATTGGCCATGACCCGACCCATGACCCGATGGGGTCAAACTGACTAGCTAACCGTAAAATCATAAGTATACACTGTTCCAGTTTTGTTGCGATTTCTTCTACACGTTTGACCTTGGAATGCCCTTGGCCATGACTTGTAATAAACTGACCCCGGATTCGAGTCAGCTACCTCAAAACATAGAGGTCATGGTCAAGTCATTCGACCCTTATTTTTTTTTTTGGCGTGAATTATTTTATTTTGAACGATGACCATTAGGAAATTAGGTTTTAGGTTCTGTAAATTTTAAATACAGTAGTGAAAGGACCCCGCAATTTTCTATGAAAATAGGTTTTGGCCAATTTTTTTTAACTTTTTATATCGTCGGGTTTTGTGCCCGTGTAAACTTTGATCAGCGTGTTGAAAACTATCACTATGCAAAGTTTGACAAAATTAACCGAAACCCTTTTTCCATACTAAAAATCCCTAGTGACCTTTGAGAGTGATTTTGGAGGGGTGGGGGTTTTCTGCCCGTGAAGACTTTTGATCAGCAGGATGAGAATTATCACTTGCAAAGTTTGAAAACAATTAACAGAAACCCATTTACCAAAAAAAAATTGGGGGTTTTTTAAATTTTGTTTTGTTATAGTTGTGATTAAAGATTTTTTTTTTATATTATGTTTTTCATTTATTAGTAAAAAGTTAATTAAATCACAAAAATCTTGGGGGATTAAACCCACGATAGATAAAAAAATGGGTTAAAGGGGGAAATTTTTGGGACAAAATGTTATTAACCCCGTTTATACATTTCTATCTATTCAGGTTTTAGAAATTTTAAAAAAACCTGAAACATGCATTTTCGAAAATCCCATTTTTATATAAAATAAAAATTTTTTAAATTTTAAAAACTTTTAAAAATTTTTTTTTGTAGAAAAACCCAAAGACCAATTTTTATTTTCTACGTTTCGGCTTTTGAATCATCATCAACTTTATTTTTTTTCATATGGACGCCATTTTGGGATTTTTACGCAGCCAAATAGTGTTTTTTATTCGTTTTTAACAATGTATAAATGTTAAAATTTTATGAGTTTAAAACCCTCATTTATTTAAAAAACAAATTTTTTCCCAGTTTTTTGATTCCGAGAACTCTTTTTTTTAAAAAAAAAAATTTAAATTTGGGAAAATTAAAAAGTAAGGATATTTTACAAAAAGGGGAAAATACTAAACAATACTTGTTCAACAAAATTTAATGGGCCATATGAAAAGAAAGTGATGAATCATCATCAACTTTACTTTTTCATATGGGCGCCATTGATTTTGTCGCAGCCAAATAGTATTTTATTCTTTTTCAACAATGTAAAAATGTTTTTTTTGGGAGTTTAAAACCCTCACCATTTCAAAAAACAAAATTTTCTATTTCCTTGTTTCCCGGGCGAATGTCATCTAGCGTCATTATCAAGTTAGCTCGGGTACGAAAAATTTTTTTAATTTGAGATGATTAATTATTTAAAGAAAAATTTGATTTTTAACGATTTTTCCCAAAGCAATAAATTTTAAAAAAGCTGCGCAAACGTATTTCGACAATTTCCTGAAAGGCAAATCCTAAACAAATACTTTAAAAAAAGGGTTACAAATTTGTTTAAAACCGGAATTTTTAAAAACCACGACCCAAGAAATAGCTGAAGAAAATCAAAACAATTACAGTTAACCAACAATTTAAAGAAAACCAACATCTTCAGCCCGGGGTGTTGGAAAAGAATTTCCCCTCACCTAAGTTAACCATTTTAGGGAGTTAGGACTATTTAAACAAATATCGTTAATATGTTGGGGAAAAATGGACAACATTTTGAATTTAGGGCTTTTTTTACATCTTTGGGCCCATTTTCGAAAATGCATGTTTCAGGTTTTTTCAAAATTTCTCAAAAACCTGAATAGAAGAACCATGTGTAAAAGGATTGCTTACTAAATAATTGTCCAAAACTTTCCTTTTAACGATTTTCATTATATTTTAAGATCCCCATAATTCCCCACCAATTTGGGGCACATTATATGTGTAAAACACATTTATTTATTGAAGGGGTCTAAATTGTCAAATTGGAAGTCGATGGTAAAGTTAAAATAATTTAAAGTGCAAGAAATTAAAATGTGTTATTTTTGTCTAAAAAAATTTAAACAGGCTAGCGGGGGTTTAAAGTATCTTAAATGACTTACTAGTTTTACCGATTTAATTTCATAAAAAACGTCAACATTTTAAATACAATAAGACAGTATGGCAGCATCAAAAGAGGCCTTCAGAGGATGAATAGTTAATTGTGCAACCAGTTGGGAAAAACACTATTTTTCGTAACGAGCATGTGAGTTATGAAAAATAGTGTTTCTCAACGCGTTTCACACATTATTTTTTCTAATTTTTAATATGATATGCTTTTTTAAATTTTTTATAATTCTGAAATTTAAAGTGACACTTTATAAAACTCATTGTCAATTATCATATTTTTCATCACCAGTTTTAAAAATTTTACTTTTCTTAGCTAGTTATGAAAACTAAGATATTTGACATGAACATTGACAACGTCAATGAGTTTTAAAAAGTGTCACTTTAAATATAAAATTTGAAAAAGATAATTGCATCCTAAAAGTGTACCCTAAAATCGGGATTAAACTGGTTTACTATTATTTGGTCAAATTTATTTATTTTTACTAAAAGAGGATAATGAGTAATGACAAATTTGACAGTTGATAGAACATCTTTTTTAATTAAACAAAGTTTCTATAAGAATATATCAGAAAATAATGCAGCTTCTAGATTCATCAGACTAGACATATTTTATTATCATTAAGATGATGTGTTGTAAATGTATTTAAAACATTGAAAATTTATCCAATAAAAATTTACACACCTAATAATGTTCAGGTAACAAATAGGAATTATTATTTACTTGCTTATTTTTAATGAGAATTCCCGGTAGCTATATAGGATTTTTTAAAACTAAACTAGATTTTTTTCCAAGTTTTATATAAATAACGTAATCCTGTTCTATTTCGATGACATCCGCAGTTTTAGGATTAAATAGGTACCGTCAATATAATAGCTTATATATGGTTTAAATTTTGAAATAACAAAAATTTCTTTAAAACTTTGTCAGTGGGCTTATTTTAGCGTAACCAATATTTTTTTAATGCCTTACGAGTTGTGCACTAAGATGGATTTGAATTCGATTTTTTTCATTTGATTCGTATGAACGCCTACAAACTTTGTGAACAAATTTAATTAATGGGAAATGAAAAACTACATTTGTGCATTTGAAAAATGCATTTTAAAGTTTGGAATTATAAAAAATGTATAACCAGGTAAATAATGACGCTGATCACAAATATGACATTGGCAAGGGCCTACGGAGTACCTGGTGCGCGCTGAGGATGGTGTAAACGTGTTCTTCCAGACTTTTATTACAAATCCCCCTGATATCAGCGCAATTTCTTTACTCTGGGGGTTTTTGTGGTCGCTAAATACGAATATGACATTGACAAGGGCCTACAGAGTACCTGGTGCGCGCTAAGAATAGTATAAATGTCGTCTTCTGAAGTTTTTCGACGATTCGGGAGTTTTTGTGGTCGCTGAACACAAATATGATATTGACAAGGGCCTACGGAGTACCCGATGCGCCTAATCCCATGTGGATGCAAAGAACATGCGTTGATCTGTAATTTAACTTGCAAAAATTGTGCTGGTAGAAACTGCACGAACAATGACTTTTATAGTATAAAAGAAATATTTTTTGCTAAAATAGAAGTCAGAACGAAGAAGAGAAAGAAGAAGTAGAAGAAGTTAAAAAAAAGCAGTAAAAATGATGAGAAAACCCCCCAAGTAACAAATTTGGGCTAATATTAGAAGAAATTCAAAAAGGACGTTTATTCTTATGCACCAGGTACTCCGCAGGTCCTTATAATGTCATATTCGTGTAAAATTGGGCTGAAATTGGAGGATTTATCGTAAACTCCAGAAGACGACGTTTAAACCATCCTTAGCGCGCACCAGGCTGCGTACGCCCTTGCCAATATTATCGTGTTCAGCGACCTCGAAAACCTCGAGCTCATTTCCATCATTATTTACCTAGTTATAAATTTTTTATAATTGCAAACTTTAAAATGCATTTCGAAAATACATTTTTTTTGCACAATGGCAGTTTTTCATTTCCCATTAATTAACTGTGTTCACAAAGTTTGCAGAGGTTTATACTGCACAAATCCTCGTGCACTACTTCGTTTCCTCTACACAATATTTACTTTAGATGTACCAAATATGTCAGACCTCTAAACTCTATATAGTATTTATGTAAAAATCTACCTTAACAATATTGTGCGCTTATTTTAAAACTTTTGTTTATTGACTTAAAAAAAACGTGCTAAATCTATATAAATATCATTTATCATTTAAATTTTCTTAAAAAAAAATCACGTTTTTTGGCTAAGTTAATATCAAAAATTATTAGCCTACTATTGATTAGGAAAAATCAGTCCTTAAATTCACGTATTTCTGATATTTCCCTGTTTTTCAAACTTAACCTTCTTTTTGTTTAAGGTGCTTCCCTTTGGGCAGTGGGACTGACAGGCCTGTATTCCTGTGATACTCCGTTACTTGATATGTTCCTGTTTGGGGCTCTGATTTCTGCCGTGGACCCAGTGGCTGTATTAGCTGTATTCGAAGAGATCCAGGTCAACGAGATTTTGTATATAGTCGTGTTCGGAGAGTCACTACTAAACGACGCAGTGACCGTAGTCCTGTACCATCTCTTCGAAGCTTATTCGGAGATGGGTCTTCAAAATGTCGAAGCCACGGACCTTTTGTCGGGATTTTTAAACTTTTTAGTTGTTGCCATCGGTGGCACTGTGATTGGTGTGATATGGGGCTTCGCCACTGCCCTAGTGACTAGGTATACACATGAAGTGCGCGTTATTGAACCTATTTTTATATTTGTGATGGCCTATCTGGCTTACCTTAACGCCGAGATTTTTCATATGTCAGGAATTTTAGCGTAAGTATTAGTTACTATTTTAAAATTATTTTCGGTGAAAATTGGCGCGAAGCTCCAATATGCGTATTTTGACTCCTACGGAGCTCCAAAGCTCCACAGATCGATCTTTCCTTATGGGAAGTGGCCCCCGGCGAAAACGGCTGAAATCAATATATGTTGCAGCTTTTTTTGTCTTAAGATAAAGTCTCAATGGGCACGAAGCCTTATTATGCGTATTTTGGCTCCTACGGAGCTCCGAAGCTCCACAGATCTATCATTTCTTATGGAAAGTGACCCCGGTAAAAATTGCTGAAATCGGTATATGTTATAGCTTTTTTTGTTTTGAAAAAAAGTCTCAATGGGCACGAAGCTCCATTATGCGTATTTTGGCTCCTACGGAGCTTCAAAGCCAGAGAGATCGATCATTTCTTATGGGATGTGGCCCCCGGTAAAAACGGCTGCAATCTATATATGTTGCAGCTTTTTTCGTCCTGAGATAAAGTCTCAATGGGCACGAAGCACCATTATGCGTAATTTGGCTCCTACAGAGCTCCCATACGAAATGATAAACCTGTGGAGCTTTGGAGCTCTATAGGAGCCAAATTACGCATAATGGAGCTTCGTGCCCTTGAGACTTTTTCTCAGGACGAAAAAAGCTACAACATATATCGATTTCAGCTATTTTCATTGGGGTCACTTCCCATAAGAAATGATCAATCTGGGTAGCTTTGGAGCTCCGTAGAAGTCAAAACACGCATAATGGAGCTTCGTGTCCATTGAGACTTTTTTTCAGGGCGTAAAAAGCTGCAACATATATCGATTTTAGTCTTTGACAGGGGTCACTTCCTATAAGAAATGATCAATCTATAGAACTTTGGAGCTCCGTATAGGGGCCAATATATGCATAATGGAGCTTTGTGCCCATTGAGACTTTTTTCTCAGGGCAAAAAAAGCTACAACTTATATTGATTTTAACCATCTGACCGGGGTCACTTCTTATAAGAAATGATTGATCTGTGGAGCTTTGGAGCTCCGTGAGACTTTTTTTCAGAACGAAAAAAGCTAACACATATATCGATTTCAGCCATTTTTACCGGGGGTCACCTCTCATAAGAAATGTGCGGGGTCCTTTTTATTGCTGATATAGGTAGTGGACTTAAACAATAAAGGTCTATACAGGGTGGTCCACTAAGCGCGCGTCGGTAAATAGTTACTTAACCGTTGAACTTATAAGAAAATTTTCTTAACAACACTTTTAAAATTTTTTCTCTGCTACAATCCAAAATTATTTTCTAGTATACAGGGTGCTTCAAAAAGGAGTAATATTAAAAATTATATTTTTGTTAAATGGAATACCCTATATTTTTATGTGGCAAATGAAGCCTCTGTGGCTTTTGTATTTAATTTTAAATTTGTATGTGGGTCGAATGCGGCGTTGCCAAGCTATGAATTTTTTTTTTTGAAAAGATCAGTCAAAAACATACTTTTTTAAACTGTTATGTCTCCGCCACTGTTTGTTAATTTCGCTGACAAATTTACATGTAATCTAATGTTGACATCCTTTATCCTAAACTATCTTCAATTTTTTATTTTATTATACAGGGTGTCCAAAATATTTATTCAAACATCTCTATTTTCAATTCTATTTTAATTAAATTTCTTAAATACAACACCCTGTATATTATTTATACCGTTGAATAGCTTTAAGTGTGTTCTTTCAGAAAACATTATGTTTGCCTTACCTATCGCACTATCGTTTTGAGATATTAAGGCTTTTCCGTAAATTTACACTTAAAATGGCAAATATCGTAGGCGGCATGGCTCAAGAAATCGAAACAATTGATACTCGTTGGCATGGCAGTTTTAGTAATTATTTATGTAATCTTGTGACATTTGGTTACATCTTGTGCATATTTTCTTCCGCTATTAAGAAGTATTTGGCAATTAAAATAAATTATACACATCAAGAATTAATTGAAATGATTTATATTCTTGGAGAATGTTTTAAGAATTGTCTTCTGGCATCCCGAGTATAGAGTGAGAGGTTTCCTGTGAGAAGACATCCAGATGCAAGATCGTTCCAACGATTGATGGATAGATTTGACAGAACTGGAACAGTTAAGTAAGAAAAGCATCAAAGAATAAAGCCAGTGGTAAACAGAAGAAAATGAATTTAACGTGGTCGCATAGAATACAGCGGACATAAGTGATTTTGACTTAGGTAAATTGTGACAGAAATAGGTTGAGTAAAAAATTTCATTTATCGAGGCTAATTGGAAATCAGCACTTAGGGCACAAGACTTTTGAAAATAGGATAAATTTCTGTAAATTGGTCTTTGGAATAAGACTTGTAGATTTTTTAACATTGCCATTATTTTCCGAGGAGTGACATTCACAATAATGATCATGTAAACAGGCAACTATCATTTAGTATGTTATCCAATTTTATGAGGACTGTTGACCAGCAACATAGGTGGAGTATAAATGTTTGGAAGGTCATAACTGAAACCACATAATGCCATTTTTTTATGGACACCTTAATGAAATATTTAATTTAATGAAGACTGATAATCTGTTAAAAATATACCACTCTATTAAAGGATGTGGTTCAGTTAGATCTCATTTCAGTACTGAGTACGAATACCTGAATGAAAATTTCAGGCCGTTGGATCGGAAGAGAGGACTTGTTCTTGGCTCCAAGGTCAAGATCTGACAAAACTTGATTTTTTCATGGGGATACGTTAAAAATGGTCTACAAGACACCCCCAACTACAGCAGCAAATATGCGAGAAAGAATAAGAGAAGCATTTAATTCAATAACTCCCTTAATGTTACAAAATGTAAATAGATCTTTAACCGACAGATTCAATATGTGTTTACAGCAAAATGGTAGAGTGTTTGAGTATTTAATTAATTAATTGGGTTCATGTAAATTTATTTATGTTACCTTTATTAGTCTTGTGTTTTGAATAATTTTATTTAATGTTAATAAAATGACATAAATTTATCAGAAGAAAGGAGTAGTATTATTATGCCACCAAGTATTAATTGTTTTGATTTCTTGGGCCATGCCGCCTACGATATTTCCTATTTTGAGTGTAAATTTACGGAAAAGCCTTAATATTTTAAAACGATAGTGCGATAGATAAGGTAAATATAATGTTTTCTGAAAGAGCATACTTAAAGCTATTCAACGGCAAAATAATATACAGGGTGTTGTATTTAAGAAATTTAATTAAAATAAAATTAAAAATATAGATGTTTGAATAAATATTTTGGACACCCGGTATAAACTAAATCAAAAAGTAAGACAGTTTAGGATAAAGTAGGTCAACATTAGATTACATGTAAATTTGTCAGCGAAATTAACAAACAGTGGCGGAGAAATAACAGTTTAAAAAAAGGAAGTTTTTGACTGATCTTTAAAAAAAAATCATAGCTTGGCAACACTGCATTCGACCCACATACAAATTTAAAGTTGAATATAGAACCCACAGAGGCTTCATTTGCCACATAAAAACATAGGGTATTCCATTTAACAAAAATATAATTTTTGATACTACTCTTTTTTGAGGCACCCTGTATACTAGAAAATAATTTTGGATTGTAGCAGAGATGAAATTTTAAAAGTTTTGTTAAGAAAATTTTCTTATAAGTTCAATGGTTTAGTAACTATTTACCGACGCGCGCTTAGTGGACCACCCTGTATATCAATATAGTTAAGAAAGAAAAAAATTAATCCACTTCTAATACCCTATTTCAAATGTTAGTTCAGAGGTTCTAGTTATCTGTATAACTGTGGTTGCCCAAAAAGTGCCGTGAAACGCAGTATCTGCATGTTTAAATACTTGGGCTTGGGCATTGACAGAGCTATGGTAAAATGAGTTAGATATTTACAAATCAAGCCCCTGTGATCTGTCAAAAAATATTTGCTGAGGTTTTATTTTGTTCTTTAAATAAGCTTAAAAATTATTTTTTTTAGGAAGACTTTAAATTGTAAGGTTGGCTATACTAGGTTATTCAATAAATTTTTTCGGTCGATTAGGAAAACATTACTTTATGCTTTAAAAAACATTTTATTATTTAATATGATATCCCTGAAATTTCATACATTTGTTTCAGTAATCCTCGTATTGGATTTCATTCCTTAGGTGAGAATCCGGAAGACTGTTAAAATACGCTTTTATGGCTGCTATTACTTCTTTGTTAAATAAAAATCCTTATTATGCATAATTTATTAAAGATATAAAAACAGCCAGAAGTTAAAAAGAGCCAAGTCTGGCGAATAGGGTGGATGTTACAAGCTGTTAAGCTGTGTGAGAGAGTGCAATATCTTGATGAAAAATATTATTTTTCTTCCTTTAACCAGATCTTTTCCTAAGAACTTTAATATTTAACTGGCCCAGAAGATATTAATTATAAGTAAGGTTTATGTTTTACCAGTTTGAAGGCAGTCCATGCACAAAATTTCTTTTGCATCTCAAAATACTAATGCTAACACTTTTTGGGCCAGTTTTTGGAATATGGCTTACTTCGGAGCCTCTCATACTCGGTTCACATCACTCTTTAGCCTCTTAGTTGTGGCTGTAAAATGCTCCAAATGTTGCATTTAAACGTGTTTTTATTCTTTTGTTAGCAAATACGTAAAACCCACAATTTTAGCCTAAAGCCTAAATATTGCTCAAATAAAATCGCATAAAATTCTTGGGCATCTTCTAAATCTTTTTTTTTTTTTTAAATAGTGGTGAATCGGTACTGTTATGTAAAATTAAAAAAAAAAATAGAATCGATATTATACAGAAAGCATCCAAATTAAAAAAAATATATATATAATTATATTCTTAACCAAAATTTTTTAGACAATTTATTTGCAATACATTTGTACTATATTTGATAAAAAAAAGGTTTTATCCGGTTGGCAGATGGATGAAGGTCACCTCTTATTTGGATCCCGTACTATAACTGTCGTTAATATAATTAATATTAGTGTATAAAAATATCTTCATGGAAATTTATCGATATACCGATATTTATATCAGTATTTAATTTATTTAACCCTAAATTCACTAAAGGTAGGACCGTTATAAGATTTAAACAGGCCTCAAAAAAACCAGGTTCTAATTGTAGTCTAACAGAGTATATTCTGCATCAAATATTTGTAATATAAAATTTTATTAATTTATTAATATTAATACCATCGATTCGATTATCGTTAAATCAATTTATCGATATATCGTATCTTTTATTAAGTTTTTATCGATATTTAATTTATCGATATATGAATAAATTCAAGGGTACTATTAGTTGACGTAATGAAGCACTCACCCTCGAAATTTTTTATACGGATGGGAATGCGGTTTTTTTCATTCGCTTCCAAAATTCTTGCGGGGAAGAAGAGAAACTCGACGCCCGGAGGTTTTTGGAGTCGCTGAATTTAAATACGTCATCGGCGAATACCCTCCGGACACCTGGTGCGCCGGAACCTGGACGTGGACGTCATCGCCGAGAGTTTTCCTGACAAGATTGCCAAAGACAACCCAAAAATCATTGGGGGGGCGTTTTTTGGGGCGCTAAATCCAAATTTTACGTTGAAAACGACCTCCTGAACATATGGTGCACCGGAACCTAGACGCGGACCTCATCTACAAAGATTTGTCTCACACAATCGAAAAATACGAACTGAAAATCGTTATGGGGGTTTTTTAGGGCGCTAAATCCGAATGTCACGGCGGAAACGACCCCTCGAACACCTGGTGCATCGTAACCTGGACGTCCAGGTTCCGGCGCCCCAGGTGTCCGGGAGGTGTTTGCCGATGCCATATTTGAATTCAGCGACCCCAAAAAACCCCAGGCGTCCAGTTTCTCTCCTTCTCCGCGTGAATTTGGGAGAGTCCCACGGAGATGACGTTCATCGGCGTTACTGAGCTCCAGGTCGGCTGTGGGTCAATTTGAACATCGTACTTGTGATTAGCGACCTTAAAAACCCTCGAGAACCTGATTTGGGCCAGTTTTGACTCTTATTTAAAAAGTTATTAAATCTTCCAAAAGCTGTCTCAAAAAATGCATTTTTTGAATGCATTTTTTGAGACAGCGCGGTTTGTATAAGTCACAAAGTAGGTACATTTTTTACAAAAAATTTTTGGAAGCGAATGCAAAAAACCGCATTTCGATCCGTCTTGATACAAAAAATTTGAACTTTTGGCCTTTTTAGTGCTTCATTGCCTCGACTATATAATAATCCGTCCATCCCTAGAGTATACACTGTCATATGGAAATAAACCCTAAAAAATAATTTCAGTTTGATCTCAAAGACTATTACGCAATTACCATCATCATTTTGACTTAACCAAAATATTAAACAACACAAAACGCAGATTTCAGCTGTACGCCACTATTTTTTTTCCAATTTTGAAAACGTGTCCTATAATGACTTACCTAAACTCCTAAAAAGTATTTTACAAGAATATTAAAACAGCCATTGAAATGCCAAAATAAAAATCATTCTTTTTGGCGCTAAAATAGGAAATTTTTTACGTTGTCAAAAAGACGCTAATAAATTATTAACCATATTTCGGACCGCTAAAGGCGGATTATTTTTGATAAAATAAAACCAGTATTCTAAATCGTAGAAAGGGTTAATTTTAATGAAAATTAAATCGGGAAATTCAACTACCTAACGACTGGAGCATATCGAATCTGTAGGGTCCATGGTCGATTATTTAAATCTGTGTCATACCTTTATTTGTCAGCGAAATTTAAAAAGGGAGTTATTTATGGTTAGTTCTGGTTAGGTGAGTTATTGGTAAAGACTTTTTTCACCGTTAAAAACCATATTTTAAAATGTTGAAATTATTATATTCAACCTTACATTCGAAAATTGTTTTTTTAATTTTTGATTGTTTCATTTAAAAATTTGCTTAAGATTTTTTCATTTTAATCATTGTTTTATATATATAAGTATTATTTTAATATATTTTTAAAAATTATAATTTATATAATATATATATAAATATTTTTTTATATATTTGTCTAAAAACTTGTTTTTGAGATTATATTTTACTAATTTGAAACTTATAAAAAAATTCATTCCTTTTTTGACTAAAAAAAAATTTTATTTTATAAACAATTAAAGCTGAGGTACTGCAGTTACAAATTGTTAACTTAAAATTGCATTAAACAAATAGTTAAAAAAAGAAATCTCTACAAGTTAGGAACCGATTAAATAAAATCCGTCCATACCTAAGATGGATTATTTAAATAATTTGACGGTCATTGATAGTAAAAGAAATACAACGCAAATAAAAAGAATATTTCAGTTTTTAGGATATGATCTTCAAAGACTATTTGACGGCAGATTAGAAGCAAACTATACAGTCATTTCAAAGACTTAGCCGGAAAAATAATTGGTAAACAGCGAGCCAAAAAACCATATACTGTTCAGGATAAAATATCAAGAGTTTTTCTGTACATGACCACGATATTTATAATTTTAGATTTTTGAAAGGCACATTATTAGTGATTTCAAGTTAAAAAAATGACTTTTAGCTAGTTAACACTAAAGAATTAGTATGATTTAATAAATTTACAAGAAGGGTAATTGAAAAAAACATTGTTTACTTTCATTAAAAGAAAAATAAGGCAATGTATTAATTTAAGCTAAATTGGATGTTAACCAATAATATGTTCATGTATTTTGTTGTATTTAAGTTTGTGTCAAAAAAAAAGATAAAGTAAAAAATTTAATGTTTCTTAAATAAACTTTGAAGAAAAACATGTTTATTTTTTGGTTTTAAAACAATTACGTGTTCTAGATAAGTCCTTCATTTTTTGTACAAGAATTCATTTTATTCAGATAGTGGTGCGCAACGAGAAAGTTTACCCTTTAACTAATGTTATTGACTAAAAATATTGAGTTAACTAAATCAATATTTTACAAGAATATTGAAAACCCATGAAAATGCCATGAAAAGAGAATATTTTCTGATAAAAACGACTTTGACTGTGAAAATTCGTCTTTAGGAGGAAAAAAAAAGACAGGAAAAAATTTAATTATTTAAGTTATTTGGATATGCAATATAATATTAAAAAACCAGAGTGTGGCTAATGTATTTTCTTTGATAGAAAAAAGGAATATAATTATATTTTAATGAAAATACTTTACCCAAAAATATTACTCTTTTAGAGAAAAAGAATTACAACTACCGTATTGGAACGACTGGAGCATATAGATCAAATCCAATAGGGTCCAATGGTCGATGGTCGATTTATATCCCATTCTGTAGGTAATTTTCATGACTTTTATTTGTAACAGGTCGAAAGGTATTAGAAGTTGTAAAGGGGGATTATCTAAATATGACTATATAGTTTTAGACTCGAAAAAAGTGTGCAGGGGTGGGGAGTTATAAATGGTAAAAACGTGTTTTTCGCCGTTAAAAATAGCCATTTTTTAAAATGTTGATAATTATTGCAAAAAAAAATATTCAACTTTTATCATTGCGAAAAATTGTTTTTTTAATTCTAAATTGAATGAGTGGTTCAGCAACATAATGAGATAAATTTTTGCTAAGATAATTGAGTTTTACTGATTTTAATCTATTGGGCTATATATATATATTTTTTTTTTGTTTATAAATAGTGTAGGTCATTAAAACTGTCTTTTGCTTTTTCGAGACTTATATTTTACTAATTTGATTTAACTTAATGAAAAAAAAATTCATTCCTTTGTTTTGAGCCTTAAAAAAGGGTATTTTTTTGTTAATAAACAATTAAAGCTGAAGCGCCCCCTGCATGAGTTACAAATTTTTAACTTAGAAATATGAAACACTGACATTAAAACAAATAGTTTAAAAAAAAGAAATCTCTACGACCAGTAGGAACCGAGTTAGCATTTTTTTAAAATCTCAACCTAATTGTTTGTGATTATTTAAGAATAAATTTGGACGGCATTTGATAGTATAATACTTGAACTTGATACAACGCATAATAAAAAGTTGTAATATTTGTTTTTTTATGGATAAAAGGTGTGTTTAAAGTTACTAATTCTTTCAAGCGGCGCGAGGGTGGTAGAGGCGGGAATATAAGCTCTCGAAATGACTTGGCGAGTAAAAAACTAAAATCGAGAGTTTAAATTCCGCGGAGCGCAAAAAGCCATACTTTATGCTTCGTTCAGTGATAAAATTATCAAGAGTTTCTTTATACCCTGACCACGATATTCTTAGTAATTTTGTTATTTTAAATTAGCAGCATTAAACTTAAGAACTGGATTTACATTAGATTAAAAATAAAATATTTTTTAGCTAGTTAAAGTAACCAGAACTACTAGTATAGATTTTAAAAATTGTACAACAGGCTGTCAATTAAACAAAAACATGTGTTTATTTTCATAAATAAAAAGCCCAGAAAAGCTAGTAAGCAAAGATATACATGTAATTTAGAGCGTCAAATTGGATGAAAATTAGAGGTCCACAAAAACGAGTAGTTGTTTTCTATGTATTTTTGTCCGCTGAATCTGAATTTGAACCTTGCTTTTCTGGAAAAGTGGTCAGAAAATTGTAATAAACAATTTAATTGTTTAAAACACTGTAGCTAATAAACTATTGAAGATAAACAAATGTTTAAAAATATTTTTTGTTTCTTATTAAAAAAGAAACAAAATTGCGTTTGCTAAATTAAAGTCCGTCAATAATAACTAAAGATATTGTAAATATAGTACAAAGATATTGCAAAATAACGATTTTTCCGATCTTTTCAGCTCATAACTTGGCTGCTATTCAACGTAGAAAGTTCCTCAGCCGCTCACCTTAAAGCTAATGGTCTAAACTTTTGACGGATAGAACGTCTAAATAATATTCGGAAAAAGTTACAGCCTCTTGAAAGCAATATTTTTGATAAAAAAAGCAGCGGGATTTACCTATAAACTCTTTGAACTAAGAAACATTTGACATATCACTGATCAAAGTTTGTAAAAATATTCTTGTATGCAAATAAATATTTTAAGACTCGCTAATTGTTTTTAAGTTGATTTTTCACTGAGCTACAGTCATTTTAAGATGAGCGGAATTTAAAAAAATTGCTACTCAGAAAAATAATTTTAAATTTATTTAAAAAGTCGTAAATTTATCATTTGACAATATATTATGATTTTGAAAAATATTTTATATGGTAAATTTTAACCGAATTATTTTTTTTTCTTCCCAGCTGCTCCCCGAATTAAAAAAACTTTATCATACTTATAAAATATGGATCTTAGAAAATAAAATATCAAGAAAGATCAAGAAATTAAACGAGGGCGTATTAATGGTTCAAAAGTTTTTAATTTGGTTTTAATGACAAGATAAATCTAGCATAAAAGTAATGTACTGTTAGTAGCGCCAAAATCTATAAATTTTAAAATTATTTTTTTTTTGTTTGGTCACCCAGCGTATGATTCTTTTGCTTTCAGTTTAATAATAATTAAGTTTGTAAAGATATTGAATACCTCTTAGAATTTTAAAACAAGTCACTTTGTTAATTTGTTAACAAAACTACAATAATCTAAAAACACAACTTCTGGCATGTATTTAGGTTATTGAGAATGTATAATTAAATACGAGATTTATCTCCAAAAATAAAACAGCTGGAATTAGGTTTTTTTTTAAGTGGGTACAATGGCTGCAAGTTTTTATAGGATTTAAACTGAAAAATATTTTCTTCAGCTATATTATATTTACACAGTATTATATAAAACAAGTGCACTAATAATTAAAAAATAAAGAAGTATTTTTCTAAAATTAAGCTTTCTTTTATAACTTTGTGTTCACATTTTTTATTACTTATTTTTTACAAGTCGCTGTTTTATAGCCTGAAAGACACTTTAACCTTTCAGCATTCACGTCAAGTCTAATAAACCCAAGAGATAATTTTTTTGCATATTTTAGTGGTAGAAATGTCAGATTTAATTTGCTAGTTATGACTTTAAGATAAAATATATTAGTATTAAGCATTTTGTTTAATTTTGCAGATGATTATCATTTTATTAAAACACTTAAAAGCTGTATGAAAATGTTGTTTTTTTTTTTATTACATTTTTTAAAGGGCCTTGTTAAATTATAAAGATTTTAAGTTATCCACAAAGTATTCCCAGCATGCCCATAGACATGCAATGACACAAAAAAGGGTGTTAAAAGCATAACAAAATTATACCGTTGCAAGCCTTTAAAAACTAAACAATTGTACAAATTTGGCAAATGTCGGAGCAAAAAGTATTTTCAATTTAAGGCATCAGTGTAAATATGAATTTTAAATACAGCACATAAGGTATTAAACATTCACGTAAATCAATCAATTACCATCAAAACCTTCGGCTACATAACAATTTTTCGAATTTATTTCTTGACCTGTATAAACATTTGTGCTAAAGTATTCGTTTTTGGTCCAATATTGCTATTGGTTTTTGCCAAAAGCTATTAATAGAAATTTTGAGACTCGGTTGTTTCTTTGGCGTGGTAAACCATATATTTTTAAAGTCCCTTAAATAAAAATTATCGGCGTTTAAGTTACAAGTTTACAGAACATACCTTCAGCTATTAAAACGAATTTTTAGAATTTGTGTTTCGGCTTGTATAAAAATTTGTGCTCAAGTAATCTTTTTTAACTTAATGAATTTATTGTTTATTGCGGGAGCTATTAACAGTCATGTCAAGGTCATTTTGCAATTCCTCGGTTGTTTCATTGATGCGGTAAAACCCACTTTTTAAATATCTCAAATAAAAATAATTAAAGCTTAAGTTACAATTTATAACAAATAAATAAGAGCCATACATTCAGCTATTACAACAAATTCTCGAAATTTGTTTTTGTACTTCCATCAAGGTTTGTTCTCAAGTAATTCATTTTGACTAAGTATACTTATTGGTATTTGTAGCAAAATGTTAACAGTAATGTTTAGGCCATCAACTTTTCAATTGTTTGCATTGGTGCGGTAAACCATATCTTTTAAAATACTCCCAAAATAAAATTTCAGGAGTACACCAAGTTAAGTAATCATTTCGATCTAAAGTTCACATGTGCAGGGTTTTTGGTTATATTTACGTGCCCTCTGGAGCCTTCATTTTTGAAGATGGAAAAAATGTTTTTTTTTTTAATTGTAGGGGTTTTCCATGTTATCTTTTGAAATTATCAGTAAAAAAATATTGCCTTAAAAAAATGGAAAAATATGGGCAACTTTTAAAAACATAACACCATGTTTATTATGCGCTGCAAAGAAAGATCTTTTTTTCTAATTTAAATATATATATTAAAATATATATATATATATATATATATATATATATATTATATATATATATATATATATATATATATATATATATATATATATATATATATATATATATGAAAACGCCGTTTTAAACAGTTAAGATAGATAACCTGTTCTTTGCTGTTCACTATGACACTCTCTCCCAGACGCGTTTCGCCTGCCTTACAGGACTCGTCAATGGCCGAGTGTTTAGTGAACAACAGAGAGACCAAGCATCTACTTATTAGACAATATCATTGCTTGTGGTAAGATATAAATATCTTATATACCTATTGACGAGTCCTGTAAGGCAGGCGAAACGCGTCTAGGGAGAGAGTGTCTAGTGAACAGCAAAGAGAACAGGTTATCTATCTTAACTGTTTTAAAACGGGTTTTTCGTACATACGAGACATGAGAATTTTCCGTTTAAAATATATATATATATATATATATATATATATATATATATATATATATATATATATATATATATATATATACATTAATCATATTTATACATTTTAAAATATTTAGTTAAATTATAAATAAATTTAAAAATATATTATAGAAAGATAAAAACAAAAAAATGGAATTTGTTGATATTGCGTTTCATTTTTTTAAACATTTTACTTTTGCAACAATAAATCAATGGTTTTAATCAAAAATTGACAGTGAAAGGGAATACTTATTATATCCTTAAAAACGGGTCCATCATAGACACTATTAAGTCCCGAGTAAGAAAGTTTAGTGACCTTAAAAGCTTAAAAATAAAGAAAAGTACTGTAGCACAAAATGAAAGATTTGGCTATCCTCGTTTTTTCCGGGATAATTATTATACCTTTTCCATTGGACTAGCAATAAGTACTTTTGATAATTTTAGAAAATTCTGAAATATCAACAGGGAAAACCCTTACCAAATTCAAAAACATAACAATTTTATTGTTTCCATGGCTTTCTTAATACTAATATGATTTTTTTTGCAATTTATTTATGTTTTAAGCTTAAATATCTTTAAATGATCAACTTTAACTTTTAACAATATTAAGACATCAAATTTATCACAACAATTTTATTGTTTCCATGGCTTTCTTGATACCAATATAATTTTTTAAATTTATTTATAATTTAAGCTAAAATATTTTAAAAATGGTTTACCCAAATATCATCAACGTATATATATAATTTAATGCCATATTTTTACTGATAATCCTAAAAGCAAATATGTAAAAAATACACTTTTTATATAAAACATTTTTTTCTATCTTCAAAAATAAAGGCTCCAGATGCCGTAAATATAATCAAAGACCTTGTACAGTCGGCCAAATAATTCAGGTACAATTTGTAAAAATGTTTGTTTATATAGACTATAATATTACGGAGGCCAATATACTTTTAAAGTTTTTAGAGTTACCTCTTATAGATCAGTAAACGATAAGTGAACAGTTAGATAAAAAGTGAACAAAAACCTGCTGAAATAGCGGATCTAAGTTAGAGATTAAAGTTTAACTTAGTTTTATTTAACTACTAACAACTTAATCAATAATTACTTTAAATAACATTAAAGCAAATATAGAAAAGGATATATGTTAGAATACATTAAGGCTTATGTTAAATTGCACAAAGTCGGCTTATAGTTTTCACTGGCATTTAATTAAACATACATGAACCCGAAATGGATACGTTAACTTTGGTTGCTCTTGCCATATCAAATTGGTTTTAAGTAGAAAGTTGTATATAATTTACAAGAAGAACTTCCGCATAGATATTTTCGTAACGTGTATCTGGCTTTAAATTAAATCACTATTTAAAAATTACCCAGCAGGTAAGTAAATTTTTGTTGATTAAAATTGTAAAAATAAATTTTATTTTTTGTTTAATAATAGGCAATTCTAATACTATGTGGTGCAATTTTTTGCAAAAATAGGAGTTTTAGGCGTATGGTGTAATAATCCTTTTTTACGACCGGCATAAATGCGTTTTGTTATTTATTATATGAGTAGAATTAACATTAAACTTTAAATAATTAAAAAGTAGTAGCCTTTAACAACATTAGGCTGAAGGTTAAAAAAAAAGTTAGTTTATCTCTTCGATGTTTATTTAAGATGACTAATTATTATACTGGTTTTACAAGTGCTTCCAAAAAGGTTTAACATAATGTAACCTATAATATTTTTTTTCTTATTGCTTTTAAATATTTTATTTAAATAGAAAGGGCATTATAAAATAAGGCATTTAGAAACAAATCAGTTATTTTTGAAATCTTGGTTGATTTTTTTTATTTAAAAAAAAAAGTAAATCGAAGATCGTTCTTTCTAATGATATAAGTATTAAATGCAGGAAACAAAGACGGTGCAAATACTCTTAATTTATATTTAGTCACGGTATGGAGTAGGACTGCATACAAATTTTCTACCTTCAACGAAAGACATTAGGAATTGTTGATGATCTGTATTATAAAAATGATTAAAGCGATTATGTCTTTATAAATATGGTCTTTTATTATTAGAGCAAAATATACTTTATGGCATCTTATATAGACAGTTAATACAACATCTGGGAAGGATTTATTCCTAAAATTAAACCTAAGTAGTTGTTATTTTATTACCCAAATAGCAAATAACAAATAAATCAAAAATGTTCGTGATAAACAGCCATTTTCAACCCAGACGTTATTTTCGTATTTTGGAGTGAATTCAGAAGTAAAGACAATTTTTATTAGGTTTTATGAACCTTAAAATAAATTTATACGAAGAAGAGGGCCTGGTCTAATTATTGTTTTTAAACTTTTAGATTTTTATTTTTGTTTAACCTATAGAGCAGGCAGTAAAATAAATTATTACATTTATAGGTAGCTTTAAGGTATTTAATTATTTACAAAAAAAGTTTTATGCAGCGTAAAGAAAAAGAAAATTAATATTTGTCGTGATCTAGGTATTTTTCTTAAACTTAATCCATGCTAACTTTTTAAATGATAAAATTTTTATATTAGCTTGTTGATTATATGAGATCAAAGGCCTGTTTAATAATTTCACAGGCCCACAAAAAAATAAAAGTGGTGTGTGCTGGGTGTCTGACTAAGATTTTCTGGCGTACTTTTTTCCGCTAAACACGAAACTAAATTCAATATCTTAAAAATTCGGTTCTTTAATTCTAACTTAAAAAATATTGCATTAAAACAAAAAGGTTCTATAACCTAAAATAAAGGTATTGTAAAAATACATAGTTTATGTTATATAAAGTTTTCTGTATGTTTTATAGTTTTTAAGATATTGACGTTTTAAATTTTAAAAAAATCGTTAATATCTGAAATTACGCGTTTTCTTAACTTTTTGCTGTTTGACCATCCAACTTTAACTTTAGATTCGTGTTTAGCAGAAAAAAATGACGAAAAATCTTAGTGCCACACCCAGCACACACCACTTTTATTTTTTTGTGGCCTGTGTTTTTATTAATCACTATATTTATTTTCCCCCTAATTATTTTAAAACTGTCCGTAATCAAAATAAAAAAGATGAAAAAGCAAACTTTTAAAAATTTATTTTTAAGTAGCAAAAAAATACATTTACCAACCGAAACAATAAATGCAATTAATATTAAAAATAAACAAAACTGTACGTATCTGGGTACGTGAACAAATACTATATTTAAAAAAAATACATAAAACGCAAACTGAGAAGATTGGAGTAAGTAACTAGTTCCATTTTAAAAAATCTTAAGGGGCGTATCCATTTAGCACATCCACCTCAAACCTGGTTCGACTAATCGCCTTTCTCAATCATGATAGTGTCCGCTAAGAATGGATTAGGTATTCACTTTTTGGCAACGATAAAATGAACACGCCTCGCTAAATGGATACGCACCTTTGCGGGAAGTCGATTACAAAAATACCTGAAATCGTATTTATTGAGTCAAAAAACTCCTTTTTACTTGTTGTAACTTGTATTAACCAATTGCTATTTTTTACTTATTGAGTAAACAACATATATTACACAAACCTCGTTATAAACTTTATTGCGACGAACCAATTCGGATAAAATAAATTAAACCAGGGTTTTATAAACAGCATATAAACGTTTAATAGCTCTCTAATATAATGACATTTGATGCTAGTAAAAGGCATAGATTTTACGGAGTGCAACTTTTCAAAGTTAAACCCAGTTGAGCAAGGTTATAATCATCATATAAATTTATGCCTTACAAAAATTCCTTCGACCAACATTTTTCCTTAGAAAGCTGGGTAATAAAATAAATGAGATAATAATTTACTCCTCAGCTCTTACTTACGTTTTATTTCATTTTCAGGGTTAGAGTTCTAATGCTAAAAGAGTAGTTTGAAATGTTAATTAATTAATTTTGGGGCGGTATGCTAAACGTGCAAAGTAATATTAGGAACTAGGTATTTGGCACTATATTTTATTAGGGGCCGTCAACAGCTTATTATATTTTATCGGAAAATTGATCAAAAAGGTGGACTAATTACAAATTTATGTGACAATTATGTAGCTGTGTAGGCTAGCTTTAATGAACATTTTAAATGCAGCAGTTAAGTATTTGTACATTAATAATTATACTGTTTCTATTTTTACATCACTAGTTCTCCTAAAGTACATAGGAAATAAAATAAATAACTCTGAAAATCCGGCAGAATAACGTTATTTTCAAAAGTCTAAATTACAATTTTTAAAAAATTTTGTTTAAAGCAATGAGATTTCGGTTGTTTCTTTTTTTTTAATTTAAAAAGAGGAAATATCTTATCTCTTCAAACCAGTAATCTATGGATTTAAAAATCTCTGTAAGAGTGTAAGCTTCAGAAGGTTTTTGTTTTAGCCTATAATACTAAGAAATTAAGAACCAAAAATTTTTAAAGAGGTTTGATAAGATTTTCATTCGTTAAGTTTTTAATATTTAAAATTTTTATTATTTATATGAAATACATTGCATTTTTCCTCTAAATGTTTTTGTTACATACATTTTTTACAATTAATTTATTTCTCTAATTAAAGCTTAGTCTGGTAAAAAAAGAATGTCATTATCTAGAACCACGGCCTAAGATGGGCCAAAATTAAATATGGAAAAACTGCTTATGGCCTCTATTGTTAAATTTAGATGGAAAAACTTTATTTTAAATAGAAAAATAAGTTATATTAACATTTCTGTTCTTCCATAGAGTTATTTTAGTGCCCATACCTGTGTTTTAAAATTAACTATTCTGAGTGGGTACCTTAGTTCAGGAAGCAATATATACATTATGTATTCTATGCATAAGTTATTCTATTGATGTAAACAAGCTTGTATCGTCGGGCCTGTACTGAAGTGGTCTCTTCTTGCAAGTCTGACGATTAATCCATAGAATATTTTGAAGTAACTAAATCGGTCCTATCAATATACTTCTGTAATAAGTATCTGTATATTGGTTTTTAATCTAATTTCAGAGCAGGTATCATCAAAGAAGCAGTAATACTGCTTTTATTTCCTGGAGAGTAGTATGTTTATGACAGTTATACCGTTTTCTAAGTATTGTTGCAAAAAACTGAATTAAAGTCACGGAAAATAAACTTAACCGTAATTTATTAACCATTAAAAAAATTGAGCAATAAATGATAACTTTTGTATAAGTCGGTATATATCCTGTAAAGCAAACTTTTTAGGTTCTTTAAGAAATTCAAGCTAAACAACCCTCAGGCAATGTTATCTTACTATATCAACCTAGACTTTAACATGGAATTGTCTGACCTATATTTTTCTTAAAGAAGTTGGAAAATAAAATAGATAGAGTGATAATTTATTCCGCAGGCCCTATCCTAAAAACCTTTCTGTTGCAAGGTCTGGATAAAAATCAATAGCGAACAGTAAAAGTTATTCAGAACAGATAAACTTTGAAGCCTAGTGCAAAGAATTATCAAATATAAGAGTCTGCAAGGCTATTACTATTACCAGAATCCGACCATAGCCGATTTAGAATTGTTACATAAACAGATCAAAAAAGTATCCTTCTTACATTTATTATATGTGTAACTTTGGTTTTTCTTACGCCCCAAAATGTTGTATTATTGACATTCGTTTTTCAGATCTACCTATTTCCTTTAGATTACTTGGTGTTTTTGTGTATTATTTCATTTTAATACTTTCATTGAACCGTTTAAAACTTTAAAAACATTATTAAAAATACACTTTTAATAAAACATTAATTTAATTTAGATCAATATTTTTCTCCTATACATAAAAGGTATTGTATACAGCCATTCGAATAAAATATTTATTTTGATAAAAGACTATAATGATATACCAGTAGCAAAATTGTTCATACCGAGATTGTTTCTCATTTAATTAATTTGATTCCTATTAATCCATTTCTTTTAATTATAATTCATACTTCTAAAATTTAACCAATTAAAATCATAATTTAAATTTTATTCTTCATTCATAGTTTTAATAAATCAGCTTACTTTAAACTCCAATTAAAATCGTAAAATCTAATTACTAAACATAAAGAACTCTTGTAGAGCCACTTATGCACGGGAGCTAGGTTAATAAAAAATTGAAAAAAAAATTTAAACAATTAAATAAACAAACGTTGGTTGTTTATAAAAAAAATGTATATATTATTATTTCAATATTATTTAGTGATTTTTAAGATATGCTTATATTTACATATATTTTTAAAACGATATAATTTAAAGAAGTAATTTAAAAACTTATAAGGTTTTTAAAAATATATTTTTGTTTAATACTTTTTCTATCTGACTAAAAAACTTGGAACCAGGATTAAATAAAAAAGTTTCCTACATAACACCTATTAATATTGTAGAAGTTAAAAAAACATGTCCTTTTTTGTAATAATAATAATAATAATATATTTTGTTTATAATATAATTCATATAGAAAACTTTTGTATGGTTTAATTATTATTTTAAAAAATCAGGGTTAAAATTATATCATAATGTAAATTGATGTAAAGAAATAATTTATTAAATAAATTAAAATTATAAATAAAAGCGACATAATTTACTATATTTTTTTACCTATTGACCCTTATACTTGGGTCACGAAATTCTTGTCATCTTAAGTATTTTTTTACTATACCCCAACAAACATTGTCTTTTTTTACCCATTCGCAAGTTTGATTTTATCATTTTTGTATATTTAAAAATTAATTAGTTTCATTTACATAGAAATTATTTAATAAATATAAAGGTTTTTTTTACATATTTTATTATTCTTTTATATATAATATAAATTATTAATATTAAACAAACTGTGTATCATAATACAAAAAGTTGTGAAACAAAAATTTATTTTATAAGTACAGTAATCAGACTACACTAAACCCGAAGTAAAGACGTTATTGTTAGGTTTTAGTATTTTTGTGGTTAAACTAATCTTTTATGTATCTTTATTCTTGCAAGAGAGAAAAAAGTCGACTATATTGATTAGATTGACAATCCCAGAGAAAAAAATGGCCATACCACATATTCTGTTCTTCTGGGATTATTGATGATTGGTAGTAGGTTTTAGAATCATGCACTATTACTAAGAAGTGTGTATTCTCGAGCACTCCCAGTCTTTTGGCTTCAAGTTTATTTTGACTTGATGCGCGCGCTCTTTTCGGTCACATATTATAAAGTTTTTAATAAAATTGGATACATTAAAAGGCGAAAAATTAATTAATTATTTTTAAAAAATGGATAATCAATAGATATTAATTTTGATAATTTTATTTAGGCATAATAAACCTCAGGCAAAAAAAGAAATATTATTTTCGGAATTTGATTTGATCATGTTTTATTCTGTAACCCTATAGTTTCTTACTTCTAATTACATAGAAATAACTTAATAACTATTGTTACTTTAAAGCTTATTTATAAATTATTGTCAACCTTAATTTAGTCTGCAGGCCCTTTTGACGAGAGCTTACTCAGCATTTGTATGTAATAACTTTTGTTGTTAAACTTAAACTAAGGTACTCTTAACTAGCTAAACCATTTTATGTGCATTGCCACCAGTGTTATATCTAAAAATTGACTAAAATTATGCAGTTAGTTTGTACCACATTGGATTTTAATTTTTTAAATATTATTAAAAAAATTTTTTTTTTGGTTAATTTTTGTAAATATCTTTTGCAAAACAAATAATAATAATAATAATAATTTCAAGCAATTGTCAAAGGTGCGTAAATTTTATTATTTTATCTTTTTAACAGCCTGCACAGAAAATCTGAAATTTTAATGGTAATTTTCATAGCTTATGACTCCCACTAAATTTACGTTATTAATGGATTTAAGCTTAATTAAAAAATTTTAATTAAATTTTCGGCAAAAATAGTTGATATTAAGTTTTTACGTGTTTGCTTAACACCTAAAATTTAATTTGGACCCATTTTTTTTTGTACTTAATCACCAATCTTATGCTCTTGGCACATTCATTAATTTTGTTGTTTCTTTTTGTAGAAATAATCATTTTGTTTTTTTTTTTCGTAGAATCCTAAAAAACACTTTAAAAAATCTGAGACAAAAATTGGGGTTTGTTTTAAAGCGGTTCATTTTTTCAATACGTTTTAATAGAAATGATTTCGTCTTTTTTTTTTAGTAAAAACCATATTATTTTAATTCATATAAGAAATTTACAATTTAAATTAGAAAAAAGGTGAAAATGTATGTGAAATGCTGAAACACAAGAAGTCAACATTTTCCAGTGACTTTTAATATATATATATATATATATATATATATATATATATATATATATATATATATATATATATATATATATATATATATAAAAGAAAACCAAATTTACCCCCAAAGGGGGAAAAAAAACCCCTTTTTCGCCCCCTTTTTTAAAAACTTTATTCCTTTTTTTGGCCCAGACAGTTTGTTAAAAAAACAAAAAACCTTTTTTAAAAAAAAAAAAAAAAAAAAACAAAACAGAGTGATTTTAACAAAAACTAATATAAAAAAATTTTTTTTTAAAAAAATTAAAAAAAATTTAAAAAAATTTTAAAAAAAATTTTTTTTTAAATTACGTGCAAAAAAGAGTTAATTGTGAAGCAATCTTATATAACATCCCCAAAATTCCCCTTTATCAAGTATAATTTATAAATACAACACATGTTATTTTTTATGATTGATCAACAAAAGTTGACCCGACATTTTGTTGTCCGGTTCATTTTGGTTGGCCCACAAACGAGGTCTGCTTTACAATTTAATACTAAAAGAAGGGATGGCTGAACTGAAAGGTACGCATTTTTTGACATGCCCAGTGTCGACTGAAAAGGAAAAATTGCGCGCGCACCTATACCATTGGTGGCGAGTAAATACTTTTTTTTTAATTTTTTTTTTATTTCTTTTCTTTTTTTTTTTAATTTTTTTTTTTAAAAATTTTATTGTAGTGTCGGCCTCAATAGGGTGCCAATCCTCTCCCCCCCTCTTATTTCCCCCCTTTGGGGGCCAAAAATTATGTCACTCTCCTTGTCTGTCACCCAAGTGCAGCTGACGCAACACACATTCAAAAAAATTTTTTGAAAAAAACAACTGAAAACTTTGACAAAATTCCAAGAACATTAGAAAACTTAAACAAGAAAAGATACTAAATGAAATTTCACTTTCTTTTTTCCCTTTTAATTTTAAAATCCCCTTTAAAATTAATATATTACATACACTTGTCTGTCACCCAAGTGCAGCTTTTTTCTATCCATTATCATATCTTTTTTTTAACAAAAAAAAAAAAAACCCAAACCCCCTCACTGGTCTGTCACACAAGCGCCGTTGTTGGCTGTTAACCACGTCAACATTCTATATTAAAAAAAGGCAAAACCCCCTTGAGGTAGACAACCGGGGGCACACTCCCCTTTGGGGGATTCGACTGTCCAGCAGCCCCCCTGTCACATGAAGGCTGCTAGACAGTGCAAATACAGACCGTATCCAACCATCTCTTTTTTTTCTTTTTTTTTTTAAAAAAAACATGATTTAATATGTTAATTCAAACAAACACTAAATAATCAATCAATGGGTAATCTTGAATTATCTAAATTCAATTCTATGGGTTTTTCCTTTTTTTTAAATTGTCCATATGTAAAATATGTAAATATATAGCAAAAAGGCCCCTTACACCCTTTTTTTTTTTTAATCGCTAAATTATTAAATGTATTTCAACCATTTCTAGAAACGTTCGTTTATGTAAATTATTTTCGATATTAAGACTTTGGATTCTTTATAATTAAAAATATGACCTGTTTTTTTAGGTGTGTTGAGCAAGAGCGCAAGTTTGTTTTTTTTTTTCTGCAGTCACTTCTGTGTGACGTTATTCTATCTTTAAGGACTCGTGACGTTTGGCCAATATATTTTTTTTTCCCCCCAACAAGGAATCTTTTACACGACCCCCCGACTTCAGTAATGTTGGTTGCTTATCTTTAAGCTTGCTGTGGGGAGGCCTACTGTTTTTTATACTTAGGAACAACCCCGATTTTTTCGTTCTTCTTTAAAAACTGAAATAATTTTAGTGGTGACATCTTTAATATATGGTATTGAGAAGTAATAAAAGGGTTGGTTTTGAGTTGGGGAAGCACTGATATCTTGTGATTGAAAATGTTGATTTTGTGTTAGAAATGCACTAATTTGGGGGGCACTAAACCCCCCCTACCACCATGCACATCATGACGAAAGGGTTTTGTGTTGTAAATGATTTTTTTTTAAAAAGGTTCTGGATAGAAGTTGTCAAGGAGAGTATTTATAATATTTTTTGTTTTTTTCTTTAAAGGACGGGTGTGATATCCTTTCTATACGTGTTTTTAATGCTATAACTAAGTTAATTTTTTTAATTTTTCATTGATAAATTATAATTAAGATATCTGAAAATTGGTTTTGGGTTTTAAAATAAATCCAAAAAATTTTTTTACTATGGTTCTTTTTTACTTTCGTGTTTAAAAAAAAAGGGACCCTCCATAAGTTCCTCCTCTATAGTGAACTGTATGTGTTCATTAAAGGCATTAAACGTATTAAGGATAGTATCTTGTTGTCCTGCAGGGATGGAACAAATAAGGTCATCCACATATTTTTTAAAAAAAGGGAATTGGGGAAAGGAATTTAGGTATACACTCATCCGAAGATCATCCATGATGTACTGGGCGGCAATAGGTGAAATAGTAACGCCCATAGGGTGCCTAAAAATTTTTTATAGTATACGTTATTAAAAACACAATATGTTTTTTAAAAAAAAAAATTTTTTTATTTTTAAAAAATTTATTTGACTGATAGAAGTATTTTCAGAAATATTATTCCATCGTTTTTTTTAAACTTTTTTCAACAAGAGAATACGGTATATTTGAGAAAAGTGACACAACATCAAGACTTACAAGAACATAATTTTCTGGTAATTGTTTTCCCATAATAAATTCTGCAAACTCAAAAGAGTCGTATGTATAGTATAGGGAGGGAGAGGTATTGGCACCCTATTGAGGCCGACACTACAATAATAATTTTAATTAAAAAAAATTAAAAAAAATTAAGAAAAGAAATACACAAAAATTACAATAAAAATATTTACTCGCCCCAATGGGGTAAATTTTGCGCGCAATTTTTTTTTCAGTCGACACCGGGGGGTTTTAAAATATTACCTTTTGGGGTTAGCCATCCCTTCACCCCTTTTGGAAAATTGTAAAAGACCTCTGCTTTTTGGGGCCCCAAAATGAACCGGACAACAAAATGTCGGGGCCCTTTTTTTTTATCAATCATAAAAAAAAAAATGTGTTTATTTATAAATTATACTTGATAAATGGGGAAAAATTTTATAAGTTTATAAGATTGCTTCACAATTAACTCACTTTGCACGTAAGTTATAAAAAAAAAATTTTTTTAAAAATTTTTTAAAATTTTTTTGGGAAATTTTTTAAAAAAAAAATTTTTTTATTGGGTTTTTTTTAAAATCACTTTTTGTTTTTTTTTTTTTTGCTTGTAAAAAAAATTTTTTTTATTTTAAAAAAACTTTCTCTGTTTTTAGCCTTGAAAAAAGGGAAAAAAGTTTTCCGAAACCCCAGAAAGGGGGTTTTTTTTAAGCCCACCTGGTTTAAAACCCCGGGTTTTGGTTTTTTAACTTTGGTCGAACTTCCTCTCCACTTTTTATATATATATATATATATATATATATATATATATATATATATATATATATATATATATATATATATATATATATATATATATTGATAAAATTAAAAAAAAATTTAAGTTTTTTTTAATTGGTCTTATTAAAAAATGTTGTCATTTTTTTTGAAACTTTAATATAAAGACCCTTTAAACTATTTGTCAAACCACTTACGATAAAAACAATTGAAAAAAATTTTAAAGGGATATTGTCAATTTTCCCAAAAAAACCCTTTGTGCAGGATAAATAACGCAAAAAGTAAATATTTAGATTAAAGTAACTTACGTAAGTTTTTGTCAGAGAAAGGAACGTATTTAAAAAACAAGAAAAACTTTTAAAAACACAGAAAAGCTCTTAGACTGTATTATACTTATAAAATAGATTTATGATTAAATGTGAGATTCAAATTCGTTTTTTTTTTTTATCCATAAATTTAAAACTTAATAGCCTTTTAAATTCATATAGTTATTTTTTTAAAGTTTACCAATAGTCCAAGAGCTAGATACAGGTTTCATAAGATGTTTGATTTATGTAGAAATTTTACATAGTTATTTAGATAAAATAGATAAGTAAATAATTGACTGACTGCCTGACGAACCTGGGGTATACAAGGTTTGCGCATACAAATTGCAAAAAAAAATGTTTTATTTAAAAACCATCAAAGTCTATTCGGGGGAAATTTAAATTGGTTTAAAATAATAACTAAAAAAAGGAAAGGGAGTTTTGGGAAAACCCAAAAATAGTTATTCTAAAAAATTTGAAAAAATTTGGGTTAAAAAATTTAATAGGGGCCTTAACTAAAACAATGTGTCCCAAATTGGGCCCACTGTTTTTTGGTAACCAAAACCCTTAGAGCTACAGTGTTGGTTAAATTAGGAAAGTTTTGGACAATTTAATTTTAAAATTAAATTTTTTTCAGATTTTATTCATCTTTTATGGTTTTTGAGAGAATTAAGAAAAACCAAAAAGGGGTTTTTTTTTTGCCTGTTTGCTCGCAAACTCCCAAATTTTTCGGTTTTAAATTACTAATCATTAGAACACTTTTTAAAGAAGAATTTAATTTAAGTAAAACGATTTTTTTAACTTTAT
>JAHBCN010006798.1:0-46414 GCA_019359885.1 Listronotus oregonensis
CACTTTTAACAGAAGTACATGCCACAACAAATAATCACATCAACGTTTGCTCAACTAAAATCGTCATTGTGAACTAACCACAACTCTACAACTTCTACTGCATGGAGACGGTATTTATCATCAGTCGATAATACATTCCTTGGCGCGATTAATTATTCAAATTTCGGAAATCTACTGTAGAAAAGGAGGTAGGACAAGACACTTGTGAATTTTTTTTTTTTTTTAAATTTGGTATCAGTAAAATTAATCATAAGCTCTCAAACTTTTATCATTTTTTTAATAGTTTATCCCATTTTTTAAATTAATTTATTCAAAAACTTAAAAAAAAACTTTTTTTATCATTCAGAAATAGGAATTGATTTTGGCGGCAATTTGCGCAATTCGAATTATCCGAATAGTTCAAACTATTCGAATAATTCGAATTATTCAAATAGTTGGAACTATTCGAATAGTTCAAAGTATTCGAATAATCCGAATATGAAAATTGAAATTCGAATCTATTCGCACACTCCTAGTTTTATGCTCTAGACCAGCCCGAAACGACACCATAAGTGTTCTACAAGTTAAAAAGGAATACACTAAAATCAGCATGGTTTAAAGTGGATTAAAATATTACATGCGCAAAATATCGTGAATTCTCAAATGGATTTTTTAATAATGCTCTCTTAGATCTTTGCCTAATTTAGGTAGTTATAATCTGTTTATTTTCGATTAAAAAATCCACCCATTAAGTAACCATGGTTACTGATTTTTTGAACCAATGCAATACATTTTTTGTTCGTGTGTTTTTCTCAATTAAAAATGAACAGATCATAATTATATTTTTTAGCTTTAATACTTTAACTAAATTATATCATATATGATGTATTGATTATTCTGAAGTTAATTTAGGTCTCACAATTTCAAATTTTGTAAGTGCATTTGTAGTTTTGGCTTTATATTATATAAAAAAACAAAAGATTTTATGGATAATTAAATTAGCTTAAGTTTAATTTTGGACGAACTTTTTTATACCAAACTAACTTATAGTTTGAAAGTTATATTAGTGATCAACCCCCGAAAAGGTCGCTACTGTATATAAAACATGCTATATAGATATAAGCAATATTTTTTTAGCAACAGTTATCTATTAATCTCCTATCTAGGCATTCAGTAATTTAATTAAGCGTTTATTGAAAAAAGTTACCCTTTATTGCATATTTTTTAATAATAATAATAATATCAGAACTAGGCAGTTTTGTAATTTCTGCCGATAAAAAACGATTTTAAAAGTATTAATTACTTTATTACATTACACGGAAGTTCCACTAAATTAAAAACTTAATTAACATATTGGCTTTAAGAGGACGTATGTATATTTATTTTGACAGGTGTCATTTTAATAATTATATTTTAGAAGTCATTTTTAATATTATACGTTATATTTTTTGTTACGGTTGACAGATAGGTGTCATATTGTTGTCAAAAATGCCTGCTATTACCATATCCCTTGACAGTTTCCATTAAATAAATCTCTTATCGGAAAAGTATGTATAACTTTTTCTTTTGAGCGCAACTTACCGAAATCTTATTTCTTTAAATGCAAAATTTAAAAATAAAAATTTATTTGCGTTGTTTTTGGCAATGAGTAAATTTAAAAAGAAAATATACTGAGTCAACACGTTAACTTTAAAAAATAATTATTTTCATATATCACACTTATATAAAATACTTGACTTCTCGCATTTCTATGTTTGTAAACATTGTTGTTACATTTGCATTGTTTAAAACGATTAGCACTGTTTAACGCCCCTAGGATGAGTAAAATTAGCTGAAAGGTCACCTTGAACGATACATTTTAGTTCTATATTTAAATCGTTAATTATTGGTAACTCAAATAACTTTTGGGTTCAGTTGAGGGTTAAGTACACATTTAAAGGTATTTATGTCTGCTAAATTTACTGGTAAAAGCAGCATAAACCTATAAAATTAATATACAGGGTGGCGCAATGGGTATTAACGATTTTTGAGACGCCGAATACGAGTAAAGCGAAGGGGACATTCAACCGCTTAAAATATTCCGCATGTAATGAAGTTGAGTAGCCATGGATATGTGGTCAGTAATCAACGCTAGGAATGAGCTAAACAGCGATATTTGCATAAAGCCATTATCGGCGACCGCGATTTTTAAATAACGGCGATTTAAAAGCGTTATCGCGATCGCGACTTTCCGCACTAGGCCAAACTAGTGTTTTCATCATTTGCGGCTATTAGCGCTCTCGCGTGATTAATTTTGCTCCTGCATATTAATTTCACTTGCCTGTCTCCTATTGTACTGATCATAAACTGTAAAACTGGAAGTACTGACTAGGAAACTTAATTTTTTTAAGAAAAAATAATGTAAAATACACCTTTTCTTTGATAACTATTTGGTTTGGTCTTTTATTTTTTGGAAGAAAAAATCATCACGAATGCTTGACATTGAAAATAATAAAAATATCGCTGCAACGCTTTCATATGAATGTACAGAAAAAACTAAATCCTCTAGTTAGGTAAAGCAAACTGAAAAAGTACTAAATCACCGAGGTTATAAAAGAACCTGGTTGTTTTAAATCTCACATTGCAAAAAAAGATGTCTACTATATTTCTATACTACATCTTTCTTTGCATTAAAAATTGTAAGTATTATACCCTGTGGAATACTATAGAAAACTGTAATTCTGCGTCCTAGTTCACTGGGCGAAAAGCGTGAAGATGAGTCGAGAACCCTTGGAATTAAATGGGTTGCATTTCGCTCTATTTCACTCAACGCTATGGAAAGCGAGTAGCTGTGTTGTATGTTAGTTGGCGCGATTTTGCATATTCTAAAAAATCGCTGTTTCAGTCAATCGCCGTTATTTGCGATTTTAGTCAACGTTTGCTAACAGCGATTTTTCAATAACGGCGATTAAATTACCGGTAGCGATATATCGCTCATCCCTAATCAACGCAGCTTTTGCGTTAGGACATATCACCGATCGAGGTCTTTTATTGCGGTGTAACAACAGTTTCGACGTGAATATAACATTCCAAGACGTGGTAGAATTTCTTCGCACAACACAATTTGGCGGTGGGTTGCAAAGTTTAGTGATTGTAAAAGTGTAAGAAATTAATTTGCCGGTTCTATACAAAATGTGTAACACCGAAGAACATAGAGCGAGTACGGCAATGTTACGGTTATAGAGATAGTGTGTTATTATATAGCTTATAGGATAATGTTATATACATATTATTGCTTATTATATTCATACATACATATATATATATATATATATATATATATATATATATATATATATATATATATATATATATATATATATATATATATATATATATATATATATATATATATATATATATATATATATATATATATATATATATGTTGTAACGTAGATTTTCACGGATGGTGGAATGTACATTTGTATTTTTCCGGTTTGCAATCCGTTTGTCAGTAGATGAATTTTCACGACGTTTCGCCAACATCTCAGTTGGCATTTTCAAGTGATGCTTCCTGGGTGGCTGCTCGACTTGGAATTCCAAGTCGAGCAGCCACCCAGGAAGCTATGTGTTAAATTTCGGAACATTATGGCCGTTTGTGGGAATAAGAAAAACGTTGCCCCTTATTTTTACGCAGACAGTCTTTTGGGGCTTATCAAGGAGGATCTTTTGAGAAAAAAAACTGTATGCTTAAACCTAATCTTGTATGATGATGATGTATGTTGATCATTTTAGCGCCGAAAATTCGTCAAAAAAAAGACAATGTTTATAGACAAATTTCCGGAAAATAAAAACCCAAATTAAAAATCCAAAAAGAGGGATCGATGGGCAAGTTTAAGAAGAGAATTTTAAAAAATGAGCCCATACGAATGAACTATATGAGCTGTATAGTAATTTAAGTGGCATAGTGTCGCTCCGGTCCATTGTGGGACGGGCCACGATTTTGCAAATTTGCGTTGGATAAAACAGTTTTGAAGAAACTGCAGAATACTCGATATCATGTACAGCGCGGCGTCTTTTCAATGGATTTTCAGGGTATTTTAAAAACTACAATAGATTGAGCAAATCTGATGGCACATCCTTGAATTCGATTTTCAAAACAATTGCAACGGTAAAAAAGGATCGCTGCTAACTTGATTCATCTCGGAGATACAGGGCGTTTTTCAATTTTGACGATTTCAGTAAACCTCTGTATCTTGGTTGTTAGTAAGGATAGAAAAAATGGTAACATATTTATGTAGAATTTTACGTAGAATCTAGTGGCGTACTTAATTATTTTTTGTCACCTACGATTTTAAAGACATAACCCAAAGTAAAGGGTGGTAAACTTAAGGAAAGCTCGATTTTTACTATTTTCCCGCAGATATAGGTTATGTTTGGACGTCACCCGTTTGCCCATTTTGCCCAGAAGGTAGATTTATTTTATTAATTTTTGTTAAATATTCAACTTTAGAAAACTATTTTGGTTATGCACTTACTATTAGAACTGTAATGTATATTTTAAAAAATTAAGACTTTATACTACTTGTAAACAAACCAAACAAATCAAACAGGCAAACGGATTACGTCACAAATACCGAATTGACATTTAAATTGGCGTATAATATGGGCTTAAATGGGATCGAGCACTCCTTGTTAAGTTTATCACCCTTAACCCAAAGTTGCTTTTTTTTTAAATGGGACATTTCATATACCTATTATTTGACTATTTCATTCCTAATAAAATTATCTATAAATTTACACTACATGCCTGATTTTGTATGAAATTGGTTATTTGTAAAAAAAATAGGGAAACCTTATAAAATTTACATTTTTGCACACCCTGTATAAAATCTGCATTGCAATAAAGTTATCAGTTTCTAAGTTAATTACATTATAAAAATAATAAATATTGTTTTTAAATTATTAACTAATTGCCCCTTTTTTATTCATAATTTCAATTAACTAAATACGCATTAGTAGAATGCAAGTTGGCTTAGACAATAGTTTGTATAATATTAAAGCAAGAAATAAGAATTACATACTGCCAGCTCTTCGTGTTTTTAATTTTGATTTAAATGGAGTTTAGAAACTTTTGAAAATATAATATTATTGAACTTTACATTGCCAGCAGAAAAAACGTACTAATACTTTATAGAAGTAGTTCGCTAGATATCGGAAATAAAAACCTAGTTGCCTATGGATTGTTTAATAAATAATAAATAAATAATAAAATAAGAAAAAAGAATAGTATATATTAAAAAATAATAATATTACAATTTTATAAAGGGAGTGCAAAATTAAAATATAACGTTTAGGTTCTTGATGTATTTTTTCTATAAATTTTGTTTTTTTCAGAAATACCTATTTTTTAAAGATATAAAGTATGTAATATCAATAATGGAATAATTTTATTTTGAAACGAATAATAGAATAATATACAGGGTGTCTCATTAAAAAACAACTTTGCATTAATCTTTTAAATTGTAACCGATTCTACGTGAAATTCTACACAAACTTGCTTTTTTAACTTTTTTTTTTTCTATCTGTAATAAAATAATTCAACCACCAGGGAGATTATAAGTGACAAATGACACACTGCTTGCGGATTTTTTTATCCGCAAGTTTCGGCAATTAGTCTGCAAAGTATTGTAAATTGTAGATATAATATTTATATAAATAATAAAGTTGTTACATATTTCAATTTTAAAAATAAATGTTGTTTTAATGTCTGGAGAAAATGTCTTACGGAAAATATTTTTTCACACTTAGCATAATAACAGTTTTGTTTTTGGTGCTTTTATAAAATACCAAATGATCATATAAATAAAATTTGCTTTATTTGTAACTAAAAATTTACACTCTATTGATTGACCGCCGGAATTACCGGAAAAGTTACAACTTTATTTATTAATGTATAACTTATTTTATTGCCAAATAGTTTTTGCAGTTGGGTAATTTACATTTCAGAAAGGAATCCTATTTTCCTATCTCTACTTTATATGATCTAATTTAAATCAAATTCATTACTGGTTCGCAAACTTCATTCCAAGTCAATGTTTTATTGTTTTCAAGCAGTTTTATAGTGTGTATCTAATTTTAATTAGATTTATTCTTCTCGTCACCTTCAAAATATTCGTTCCGGAGCGGTGATTCAATTAGCAGAATGCCATCTATTTTTGTACCTGATTTAGTTTTTAAAAAGTAATTTAATATTATAATTTAGTGATATTAAATAAAAATGAATATCATTGTATAAATGCAGCTAAGTATGCAGTCACAACATGTGATACCTGTCTTCAATGACATCAGTGGCGGAAATAGGCAAGTTGCAAAAGTATAAAGGTGGGCTTATGCAGACAAATAACATAAATTAAGAATAAAATAAAGTCAGTTTATTTAAGCATCATTAATGGTTTATAGGGACAAGTAACATACAGAATGACAACTGTTAAATCTTTGAGTTACGATCGTTTAGGATTTTTTTCGCAATGCCATTTTACGTTATCGTATATGACTTTTAATTACACAAGATGAGTCATAAAGAAGTTTTGATTTTTTTTAATTCCAAAATTTAGACGTACGAGGTCACAAACCTGTTACGCCTAATTTTCAGCATGTATTTCAAAGAATCATTATCAATGTAAACAAAATATGGTTTATCTTTTGGGTAAAATTTTGTTATTTAATATCTCGAAAACGATACTGGAGAAAAAAACGAAATTAGTCATTTATGTATAACTTGATATGCGCTTTAAAAAACTCTTAAAAAACGTTGGTTTCGATTAAAAAAATAATGGATATCTTAAGAATGGGACATACTGTATAAACATTTTTTTTTTCATAGACAAGAGACTAAAAATACTAATCGACTGGTTCGGGCACTTTTCCAAAAAAAAAACAAACTTGTTTTTGATTTACTGAATTTATTTGAAGTTATAGACTCGCACTGTATATGAAGTGGCTTCCCAAAAAATATTTAAATGGTCTAGTTGGAGCCCTACGAAAGACTTTAATATTCCTTCATTTATAATTCTTCTAAAGTCTCGTAACCGATGAATATATCGAGTCATAACGGGTGGTTAGTTTTCTAAAATATGTGATCTACCATCGCTACCAAATGGAAAAAGAACAAAATACCTTGTCTTAGTTAGATCCTAGCTTTTTTATGTTCATTTTTGTACTATAAATGGTGCGTTAAAAATAAAAAATATATTTTAGATCCTTTAGTTAGACAAAGCCTCTTAGCAATTTCCATCACAATCCCTCATTTTGAGAATGTTTTTTATTTTGAATCGATTACTGTCCTTTTTAAAACAATTAAGTCTTACCCATAACTGTGCATTTTATAATTGTGGTGGAAAAAAAATATTAAAATATATTTTCTCTTATTACCCCACCAAGCCGATCATGTTGAGACTATAAGACATATTCCATATCAACATGCAAAAGCGATCTTTGTATATTTATCCAGTAATATTAGGGGTTTCACTTCGGAGTTGGAGAAAGTCAGCTATAAACTTGTATAAACCTTTTCTTTGACACCCTAGAACTTTCTTATCGTAGGGTGGCCGCTACTACAGATATCTAAGGTCAAAAGTCAAAAAATCGATTTTTTGTACATTTTTTACAAATATCTCGTTTCCTATGTGTTTTATGCTTTTTGTAATTATTAAAAATTTTGTAGACGAATTAATTCTCTACGACTTTTGTTTAATTTTTTTATATCTTGAACCGTTTTCCCGATAGAAGGCAGATAGTATCATAGTATAGTATAGAGCAGGGGTCTCCAAACTACGGCCCGAGGGCCACATCCGGCCCGCGGACAGATTTTGTCCGGCCCGCGGAGGGCTAGCAACTTGAAAACTCCTTTTAGAGAACAAATAATTTTTATAGCAAATTAAATTTAGTTTACTGAAGTATTCTAATTTTATGTTGAATAATTATTAATATGACATCTACATTGATATGGTCATGGGCTAACTCCGCTAACTCATAACATTCTTGTAGGCTTATTGTTATTGTTTTTGTGATAAGTTGAATAAAGAAACACAGAATTGTAATGAGTAAAGACATGTATAATATGCAGAAAATTTAACTTCAGTATATTATAACTAACAAATTATTGAAATGAATCCAACTAACATTTTATACATTTTAAATAATCACATAACTTATAACAAACATAATGACATATGAAATGCTAATGAGATTTATGTAATTGAGATTTTCCACTGACAATAGTTTGTAGTTGTAGACTAATTTTACTTGTACCAATTATTAAAAGAGATTTAAGATGCTCATCAGTTAATTTCGATCTGTAAACATTTTTTGTGTACTTCAGTTTGGAGAAGGTTTTCTCACACAAATAAGTAGTACCAAAAACAGAAAACAGACCACGAGCAAATTTATGCAAATTATCAAATTGTGTCAGTTGAAGACTCTTATAAAATTCCAACAAAGATGGGTTTTGATATTTGTTCTTAATTATATCACTGCATTGTAGATCAATCATTTCCATTTGAAGTTCCGGGGCTAGGGTTTCAATGTCAGTATCAAAAGGATTCTGAAAAATCTTAATTTGATTCGCAATGGCATCAAAGTCCGAGAAACGAGTATCAAAATTTATCTTCAAAGCACTCAAAGTTTCGATTGCAAAATCGATAGGAAACTCAGTCTCAGTAGTGTGGCTGCATATTTCACATGTTTTAAAATGTGAAAAACATTTACTTCGTAGTTGTGATTGAAACAGTCTCAGTTTCTTCCGGAATGATTTGATAATAGTGTATAAATCAGAAAGATGCTGGTTTTCTCCTTGCAATCCCAAATTCAGTTCGTTCACGTTTTGTCAAATCAACATAGAATGCTAACTTCCACAGCCATGCGTTGTTTTGTAATTCAGTAAGAGGGCGATGCTTTTCATTCAAAAAAAATTCGATCACTGCTCGAAGTTCAAAAAAGCGCTGAAGGACTTTCCCACAACTAAGCCAGCGTACGGCAGTATGATAAGGTAAGTCAGTTTCTCCAATCTCTTCAATAAATTGTCGGAATTGTCGGTGATTCAGCCCAAAAGATCTGATAAAATTAACAGTTGATATGACTGGTTTCAGAACGTCAGACATATCCAAACATTTTCCCCACAAAGACTGTTGATGAATGATACAATGTAAGACTAATGGTTTTGAACCACCGTCATTTTCTACAGCCTTTGACACAAGAGCGACCACTCCTTTATCATTCCCACTCATGTTTTTGCCTCCATCAGTTGTAATACATTTCAAGTTTTTCCATCGAAGGTTCTTTTGATTAATGGCCATTTCAACTCCTTTAAAAATATCTGTACCAGTAGTTGTGCCATGAATACTATACATATCAAGAAGTTCTTCGTGCACTTCATAGCTTTTATCTACTCCTCGAATATAAATCAACACCTGAGCAGTATCTGACACATCCGTTGACTCATCCAAGGCCAAAGAAAACCACTCAAAATGTCCATTTTTGTCGAACAGTTGAGAGGATATATTTTCAGCGATGTTTTCTACCTTTCGAGCCACAGTGTTTGCTGACATACTGACAGTTTTTAATAAATTTACCTTTTCAGGGCACATTTCTTCGGCTACTGCAATTATGTATTCTTTGATCATTTCTCCATAGGTGAATGGTTTTCCACGTTTTGCAATTTCAAGGGGCCACACGAAAGCTGGCACGAGTTGCAGCCTCTTGTTCAGTTTTGAGTTTTGTAAATGAAGATTGCTGCGATTTCAATCCGCGCTGCATAGCTTCGAATTTTTCTGTCCGCAAACTTCCTGTATATTTTGAGTAATTTTGAAAATGTTTTGTTTCATAATGACGTTTAATGTTATATTCTTTGAGAACGGCTATGCTTTCATTGCAAATCAAACATAGCGCCTTGTTACTGGACTCAATTACGAAATACTGAATGTTCCACTGATCTTTGAATTTTCTGCATTCACTATCAATTTTTCGCTTCTTTTCCATACTACTAATTCACACACAAAAGCAACAATTCAAATCAAAATACTGTTATAAAGATGTCTTAAACTTAAACACGCACAAACACGTTTTAAGGAGGTATGCAATATTTTATTTAACAACAGTGTCATAGGAACTGACTTGTGGTTGCGCCACTAGCCTTCTTATATATTCCAATTACTGCCACCTAGAAGTGAGTGGAAGACACCAGAACTTTCTCGAACCAACGAGATTATTCTGTACGTGCTATTAGCGCCATCTGTTAGCGATAGAAGGTACTACCTATTTCCGCTTGTGTCCACCAGATGTCGTGTCACGTTACTCCTCATGGCTCGTACTCTACGACTAATCTAGAAATTACAGATAATGACAGGAAAATTAATAATATGCAGTGTTGCCGTTTTGCGGACTTTAGTCCGATTTGCAGCCTTTTTTAAACGTTGTGTACTTTTTCGGACTTTTTTTTCATCAGTGGACTATTTCACTTCTTACCACCGGCAACAATGATAATATGGTTTTGGCCCTCGGAACTTACTGGAGTAATCAGTATGGCCCTAAGGCTGGAAAGTTTGGAGACCCCGGGTATAGAGTATCATAGGTAGTCCCAAATAAAAACACGCCGTATAGAGTCTATAAATTATTGGATAAATATGTAATTCTAAATAATTTGCATTTTTTATTAACTAATACATTATATTTAATATTTTTTTCATTAATTGAGTATCTATTCATTTAATAACACTTACTACTTCCGTAATTAAAAACTTGTTAAGGGAAATACTTTAATTACATTTTAATTTAAAAGTAATTGAGTACATCCTCTTTAAAATCCGTAAAATTTTGGATTCTTTTATAACGTTAAAAATTATACCTGGGAGTACGGACTCCTATTATACACGATTGGCGAGGCAAAAGCTTGCGTGCCAATTCTAATGCAATAGAGTGAGATACATATAGTATGGCCCCAGATTAAAAAAAGAACAACAATTTCCCCTATTCCACTTCCAATACGACGGTCGATGGCACTGCTGCACAACTGCCCAATTCAAACATTATTTGAGAATGGAGTGCTAACCTTGTTGGCAATCTATAATGCTCCAAAATCTGAGAACAGTATCGATCGTCTTCGCTATGCTCATTTCATCAAATTAACAAAACTGAATAAACCTGTGCAGTTATCAAATCTTTCATCAACGAGTGCAGCAGCACAGCAACGTTTCAACCGTGTTTATTATCAAGTTCAGACTTGGTTAGGGCATGATTTAGATCCCCACGATTGGGGTTGGATAATAAGTGATTAATTCCTGGAAATATTACGACAATTTTACCACCAGTTCCAGAGAAATTGCTTATAATAAATTACGTGAGGCATTTTTCAGGATTTTTTGACCCTCCCCTCCGCCCCTTGTTGAGATTTCGTAAAATTTTTTTCAACTCCCTCCCCCCTTCCCAAATCTCACGTGAGATTTTTTTTCTTTCTAAAAACATTTTGTTTTGGCTAAGACCCTAATCGCGTTGGATTGTAACTGGATGTGGTTTGCTGCTCTGCGGAGTTCGGATAAATACGACAAACACTATTGTGTGAAATTTAGCCATATTTTCATTCTACAAACATTTTTTTACTTATTAGAAAAAAAAATTACGTGACCGCCCTCTATTTTCCAAGACCCTCCCCTCTCCCCCAAATGAGATTTAGATTTTTAGCTTTAAATATATTTTATGAAAAATCCCCTCCCCCTTGAACACCTCACGTAATTTATGGGTGCTCCCTTAACACAATATCCTGCAGCTGCAAGAATGGATGTGGTTCGCGATGTAGATGCAGAAAAGCAGGATTGCAGTGCTCTTTAGCTTGCGGCTAGTGTAATGGACAAGCTTGTCTCAGTGCTCACCATCAGAGGGATGTGAATGAAGACGGTCCCTGTGACCCCAAAATCCTGAAAGAACTGGAGACAAATGTCGTTTAAGACGAAAAAGAGAAAAAATTTTAGGAATTTTAAATTTTACAGCGACCGAAAGACGACGATGAAGGGGGGGGTAGATGAAAAAGAAAATTGAAAAATTTAATTTGAACTAGTAGTTCTTATTATTACCCAATTTTTTAAATTTCAACGTTCATAAATGTATGGGGTGGTATTTTTTTTAATAAAAACATTAATTAAAAATTTTCGGCGGCTTTTTTTTTTTTTTCCTTTCAAAGGGAACCGAATTTTTTCTTATATTGTTAGAAGTAAGTTATTAAATGAGATACTTATAAATTAGTATTAGAATAAACAACGCAAATTTACAATTAAAGTATTTCCATACGGCCTTACTAACTTTTTATACTCTAAATCAGTCTTTCTTAAAGTGGGCGATAACGCCCCCTTACACAAGCAGGGAAGTTATTAAATGAATAGATACTCAGTTAATTTTATTAAATATAATGTATTAGTTAATAAAACAACGCATATTATTTAAGAATTATATAGTTATCACTGAAAAATATTCGTGTCTTCGATTTCGCAGGTAGACTTCATACATATTAAAAATAGGCCTGATTTAAATCTGGACCACCGGTTGACTTCGAATGATACTCTAAATTTGGCTAAATTTAGTTATAATAGTCGCACGCATCGCACTCGCTCGCCCTCCCGCCACTCTACCCTGATACTCTTATCTGTAAAGGAATTATTATTGCTCAATGTTGAAGATATAAAATACTCTTAACATTAAAGTTGTAGAAAATACAACTATAACTCCTCCAGGCCAGACTAATATGTTATAGTAAATAGATTTATAAATTGGGCGTTGGACGAAATAAGCCTCTGCTAAAGTTAAACCCATAGGAAAACGAAGATATTTGTTGTAGAAAATTTAACCCTCTACAATATTTATAGTAAATAGAAATAGCATAAAACCCATACGAAAAGAGATATTTGCAAAAATGTGCAAAAAATCAATTTTTTCACTTTTAACCTTAGATATCTGCAGTAGCGGCCATCTTACGATAAGTAGGTTTTGAGACAAGTTTTAGGGTGTCAAAATTAAGGTTTTATAGCTATCTATCTCTAATTCCGAGAAACTTGCCCTATTTTAACTAATATGACTGGAGAATATTTGAAATAGGACGCTCAGATTTCGCCACATAGCCCTTCTATTTAACACAAGTGGTAACCTTTATTCGTTCCGGCCACTCTAATTTTAAAATCTGAACTAGTTAAAATTGTAACACTCATAAGTAGGTATACCAACACTGGTTATATTATTTCTTAAATATTTTCTAGGAAATAAAACATTATTTCTTTGTGGATGGTAGTAGACTTCTGATATATGTAGTTTTTGTATCAGACAAAAAAAACGCTTTTCTGTAAATAGACTTACCCACCTTGCTAAAATTTGTAGTACGCCGCTGTGTACATAAATGCGTTTCTTCTTTATTCAACGAAGTTACTATAATATGACAGTGCCACCTTGACAATTTTCAGCTTATCTAGGTAATTGTTCAGTGAAACTGATTTTTTATTTTTTCCGATAGCCCGCGTTCAATAGACAGTGTTCCGGATATAGAACAAAATATAGGACCGGGCCCGTTGCCAAAAAACCAGAGTTGATCTCGTCGGTTTCTCGGGCGCATCCGGGAATTTCAGGCATTCCAATCGGGCGAAGGGATCCGCCGTTTATAGATCAGTGTTGACTATGGATTGCCTTTTTAACGCAATCATGAATCGTCAGAATCGTAAGTTCATTAGTTTGTGATTGGAGAGTGGCTTGTATTGGTTTTTCTACACTGTGCAGCGGTAAAGTTATCGACTGTTAAAAATCCATGAACAAGATCTCGTTAGTGGGGAGGCGAATCGCGCAACTCTTACAGAAAAGATTTTTTTACAGTTTTTGTGAAGTGAAAGTTTTTTTTAAACATTTTTTTGAAATACTAGTGGAGGCCTTTTGGAAAAAGTGACCTACATTTAAAAGTTAGTTTTTTTTGGCTAGATCTTGCATGATTATCTAACGTTTGTACTTTTGTTACAATTAACACTGTTAGTTTCTAAAAATAATGTCTTCGACTAGTTATGGACAGTGACATGTTCTTGGTATTTTTAGGCCAAATATCAAATTATTTATTTTTTATGAAATCGTATTAGTAAGATACATTTTCTACATTTACTTTTAGTTTTAAACCTTATAATTGCCTTTTGTTTTAGTTTTTTTTATAATGTGCTATTTATATGCCTCGCTGTTAAGAAATATTATTTTATTTGTTTCCTAACCTAACAGATTGAAGAATCATTTTTTGTTAAAATAAACTTTTAAAATAAAAACAATAAAAAAAGAAATAAGTTGACAATTATAAAAAATATGGTATTCACAATATATTCCTTATATATATATATATATATATATATATATATATATATATATATATATATATATATATATATATATATATATATATATATATATATATATATATATATATATATATATATATATATATATATAATAACAAAAACACGGTTAAAATATATTAAGTTTTGGAGGTTCTTTGGGCATAACTCATTCACCGAAAGTTATTTATTTCTCTTTATTTTAAATTACGAGGCTCCTTATTTTCTTATTTGATAATATGAAAAGGTGGCTATGAAAAATAATTTATTGACATTAGAGTTTCCTAATAACGTTAAAAAAATAAAATATCCTGGTAGGTATGATCATCCACAAACCTGTCCATTTACCATTTTAATGTGTCTTGGAAAATGTTGTTGTTTTTAATTCTACACCTCGGAAAATAATTTTAAAGTTTGACACTAAATTTGGACATCCTGTACAACCTGATAACCTTTTTAGTGATCATACCTACCAGGATAAAATTTTTTTATTTTTATTTTTTTCATATTATTAAGGGGAGCCTCCTGTATGCCCAGGATATACCTCCACCTTTTTGATTATTATTGCTTATCGATAAAATTTTATAAGACGGCTCAAAAGTTTAATTTTTACTTTATATATATATATATATATATATATATATATATATATATATATATATATATATATATATATATATATATATAATAAAACACTAAAGCTAGTATTTCATTTTAGACGGGATAACCTTTATTATTAATTACTTCTCGCAATCTAAAGTGCGTTGATTCCATTATTGCTGGCAATAGGATTATCCGGATTATTACCAAACTTCTCCGATATTTTTCGACAATTCATTCAAATTAGAAAATTTTTTCCCACGGATTTTTGATGGGATTTGAGTTAAGACTTTAAGGTGGCCAGTCCAAAACATCCACTACATTGTCCTGAAGCCACTTCTTAACCAGTCTGGACGAATGCTTTGGATCGTTATCGTGCATAAATTTATAATTATCTGGGAGAAACACTTCGAGAACGGCTCCATAGCATTTTCTAGAATATCCTTTTATACAAATTGATAACACCATCTATTTTTTAAATGGGTCCAACTTCACACCATGGTATTGCTCCATACATAAACCTCCACCGTGTTTAATATATGGTGGTAGTATTAGACCCAAGACTTAAAATTTTTTTTTGAATCTTTTTATTACTCTCAATAGGCGTTATTATTGTTAGAAGTTGGGCGTTTAAATCAAAAAAATCCGTTGATAATTAAAGTTTTCCCGGGACCAAAAGCAATTCTTAAGCATTTTTAATAAATGCTTTTATCCGTAGTAAATTTAGATATTAATATTTTGGCATGCGCTTATATTTAATTTAAATCTCTGCTTGAGTTTTCCTAATATAAGAGTTTTTTCCTAATTTTGAGAAACAAAATTGTAAGTATATTAGGAAAACTAAGGGTGATTTTCAATTATTTTCTTTTTGGTACAGCTTGGGGCTCAAGCCGAGATTTAAATTAAGTATATGTTGATGTCAAAAAATTATAACTAAATTTACTACGGATAAAAGAATTCATTAAAAATGCTTAAGAATGGCTTTAGGTCCCGGGAAAACTCTAATTATGAACAGATATTCTTGATATAACGCCCAAATCCTGGCAACAATAATCTTTATTGGGTGTAATAAAAAGATTTGCAAATTGGCAAAATTTGAAGTTTTGGGTCTAATATTACCAGAAATACTGTCCTACACGTAACCAAAATTTACTAAATTCGTCAGTTGCAGGGATAAGTCCGTATAATCGCAAAATTAGGCATTTTATTTCATTATTTTTAGCTTTCATGTATAAATTGTATAGAAAGCGATCTTTCAAATTTTTAATTTATGTTTAAATCTTTGACTATATTAAAAGTTGTTAATAAATCTTGCAAAAAAATGCTTTAAAAATCTAGTGTTTGTGTTTACATTGAAGAAACACTTCACAATGATCTAGTAAACTCGACCCGCTAAAAACTATACAGAGAGTTTAGAAAAAACCTACAGCACAGTTAGACTTCAGGTGCTAATTTTAGAATGTTTACCAAAGAATTCTGGCTAAAAATAACTATTATATTAAGCCTGTACATCATATACGAAGCGTTTATCTTTTGTTTCAATTCAAGTCATTTTTTTAAGTTTACGAAAACACCCAAGATGACTGGCTAATTCAGTTTTTTTTAATATCAGGAAAGGTTCAGATATGGCCATGTTTATTCTTTGTTGGATGACCCTGTATATGCATATAAAAAATTTATTAAATCCTAAGTGGGCAACTACCAAATTGTAACCAAATTATTTTAACAGTTTATTAAAATTTAGGATTGAGATTGAGATAACTATCACTTCTAAATTATTCACTCTAAATACAGTTTTATATTCGCAATCTTTTTACAGCTTAAAAAATAGCCCGTAAGTGCTACTGTCGCGTGGCTTCTTCTTGTGATTTCGGTCAATTGCGTTTTTCAACTTTTTTCGTGTTTTCACGTACTAGGTTGACGATAGCCGCGTAGGGACACGAAGCGGACCACCGTAAATTTGTTGCCAATAAAAATATGTATTTATCTTTTTCGACATTTAAGATACGTTTATGTTAATACAATGGCAGTGCGGCCGTGTATGATGTGTATAGGCGCTTCTAGTGCACAAGTTTTTTTATTGTATCCAGTAGTCCAGTTTAATATTTTAAAAGCGTAACCTGCAAAATAAATTCACATTAAATCTCTTAAAGACTGTCTACTCATCAACTGTTTATAGTTAAAATAAAGATTAGACACGTTATTAATTTTAAATGAAAGTAATATTTCGCCAAGATACTTTTAAAATGGAGACTTTCATGAAATTAGATGGTATTTAGCACCGATTGTAAAAGTAAATTAGGTTCCATTTAGCGAATGGATTTCATAAGGTGGATATGCTTTTTACGAAATAAATTTTGGCAAAAGTATGTGGTCGTCGCGATCGAAATTTAAGCATTTATGTACGATCAGAACTTATAATTAAGAAGTCTTCAAATATTATTTTTGACCATGATATAAAGTGATAAACAACAAAAATCGACTAAAAAGTTCTAAACTTTAAGAAATCATATTCCATCAATCGTATCAATCATAAAATCGCTTTTAAAAATTTGTTTCTTATTTAAAGTTATAGCCAGTGCTGCAGTGGCCAGCTAACACATTTAGATATTTTTAGCAATACGTTTGTTATATCCTAGAAAATTTAAAACATAAAGAAAAAATTGTTCTTGTAATAATTTCTATATTCCACATTCTGCGTTATATTTCCTCCAACATGGCGAGGTTACGGAAAAGTAAAAATAAGTATAGTTTATTACCCATGAGTTTGTTTTCTGTAAATAAATTGTTCTAGCGATAAGTACCTAAATATACACATAATTAAGAAAAGGTCTTTTACGATAAATATTTTAAATGATGAGGAATGAATGTGAAATGCCTACCTACCTAAGCATATCTACAAATTATGAGCCAAATGTATTAAAAAGGAACCTTGGCACAAACCAATTTATTTATAAAGAGTAAGCTGGAAATTTGGCAATCATAGCTACGTATTCTTTTACTGTTGTTTATAGGTCATGTTTGATGTTAAAGTATGTTTATACTTTTGCCAAAGTGTACTCACGGTTGAAAATAATTAAAGGACACTTAATTTTTTAAAATTAATTCTAATGTTAAATTGTAGTAAAAGCCCTTAGTCCTTAATCAGGAGAAAATATTTTGGTAAATAAATTACGAGTATTTACGAATTTATATATGCTCATTACGATCACCTTAAAAATTAAATATGCCTAATATTACCCAAAATTAAATAATAATAAGAATAAACAGTTCAATTTAGTACAGATAAATAAAAATATGTTTTCTAGGCATTTTCGGTATAGGCACAAGAATGTCATTTGTTTTAATATTATCGCCAACACATTTCAAAGGTAATTTTCCATATATAGACCAGGGTCAGGTAATATTTCCGATATTAACGATATATAGACCAATGTTTGGTCGATAACTTCTGCTTTTAAAATAATGTGTTTGAAAAAGAAATAATAGTAGGATAAAAACCCATTGTACTTTCTTAAGGAAAAAAGAAGAAATATAACAGAAATGAAAGGCAAAAATAATTTACGGGCGATTTGAAATCAGAAAGTGGAAGCTTTTTTAAGTGAACAAGGTAAAATACGAAACTTTATCTCGATTTCCGGACCAATTGAAAACTACAATAGACTTCCTATGGAGGAAAAAGTTAAAGGGCAAAGTTGTAGGTAATAAAAAAATCTACAACTTTTGTATTTACACTTTCGCTTTTTCTGTTTTAAAACACATAACCTCAAAATTTATGTGAAAAATTCAAATAACAAGTTTTTGGGTTTTTATTTTTATCTTTTACTAAAAAAAATTCTATCACGAAATTTGGTAATTAAAACTGCTGGAAGATGTGTGTTTCTAAAATACTTTTTTTATGTCCCAAACACTATCCCTAGCAAGTGTAGAATTTTTTTTATTTAAAATATTTATTTTTCACCCTATTTTGACTTAATATCGGAAAAGCACCCTAATTTTCAATCGAAAATTCTCCTGTTTGTTCGTTTAAATATCTACTTTCTGATGGTGTAAAAAATATGCATTACTATGGTAAATGTTTTCAGAAAATGCAAAGAAACCAAAAAAACTCGAATCCGATTTTTTTATCATTATGTACATTGAGTTGTTAATTACATTTTTTAATTAAAATTTTAAGTGTAAATTTTAATAAAATTGAACATAATGATTTAAAAAAAATCGGATTGGAGTTTTTTTCGTTTTTGTTCGCATTTTCTGAGAACATTTATCATAGTAATGTATATTTTTTACATAATCAGAAAGTACAGATTTAAACCAACAAAAAGCCCACCCACATCATTAAAAAAGCAGATATTTTGACGGGAGAATTTTCGATTGAAAATTCGGGTGCTTTTTCGATATTAAGTCAAAATAAGGTAAAAAAATAAATATTTTAAATCAAAAAAATTACAGTGTGTTTGGGACATAAAAAGGTAAGTTTTTACCAAATTTCGTCAAAAAAAAAAAAAAAAAATTCGTAAGAGATAATAATAAAAAACCAAAAACTTGGTTATTTGAATTTTTCACATAAATTTTGAGGTTATGTGAAAAAAGTGTAAATATACAAGTTGTAGATTTTTTATTAGCTACAACTCCTTCATTTAACTTTTTTCCATAGGACTTGTTTTGCTGGAAATCGAAATAAACCGTGTTCAACCCTTAAAAACTCACCCCCTTGCACTTCCTGACCTCAGATCACCCGTAAATTATATTTCCTTTAAGTTTTGTTATATTCTCTTCCTTTTTCAACGGGTTTCATCCTACTATTTTTTTTTTCACTTTTACCATTTTCAAAGGCTTTAGCCTCGGTTCAACAATATGTCTCTGAGCCATAGGCGAGCATTACATAATCCCAAATTTTAATCACGAACACATTTAAGTCCTCGGAATTTGGGTTTGACTCCTTAGGTGTACCCGGTTTTTTTTTGGTCCCCCAACTATTCTACATAATGTGTGTTCTCGATTACATCCATGTGTAAAAAAGAATAAATAAATTAAGATTCACCTTTTAAAGTCAAAGGCACTACTAAATGGCAGGGAAGGTTCCACTTTGGTCCCTGGGAGCTGAAAAAAGATATTCCGCGCATACTGCGGTCGTTTCACGAAGGAACCATAGTTTTCTAACCACGTTTTTACTAACTGAGGATAATAAATTTCCAAAATTATCTTTTGTGGCTTTTTATGCAAATTATACAAAAAACAAATTGATAAAGTAATATGGTTACCATACACTTTATAGTTTTAACCTTATTATCAATAAAATATGGCGTAAGTATGGGTTAAAATTATCAAATAACATATTAAAGTTATGATTATGAGCACAAACACACTTTATATAGATTTAATATTAGTTAATTATCCAAAATTAACCTGCTCTTGTCATAGCTTGTCGCAAGTTATTATTTTTTTTTTTAATAAAAGGTTTATGTTCTTATTTCTACTCATCCTTTTAAAATCACATGTAATATGTATAGTTACCGCTGGTGAATATAAAAACCTCTTAATGTTTATCGAGCCGTTTCAAGAATACATATTCTATTATAATATTATATAAACCCTCGCTAACCCAAATAACCAACCAAATAAAGGCCATATTAAAAATTATTAAAATTTTCTTAATAACCCCTACGTAGGGATAATTTAGACAAATTCAAAAGCCCTTAGTTCTGACCGGTCATGGGTAGTTCTGGTTAGTTAAAGCGGCTTTTTATTTTCCCCAATTATATTTTAGACGTGATAGATCATTAACAGTAGGAGCAGTAAACTTTTCCATTTAGGCTGCAATTCTGCCATGGTTTAATCAAACGTAGGTATAATTTAGACAAATTTAAAAGCCCTCGATTTTGGATGGTCATGGTTAGTTCCGGTTAGTTAAAGCGGCTTTTTATTTTCCCCAGTTATATTTCAACGTGATAAATCACTAAAAGTAGGAACAGTAAACTTTTTCGTTTAGGTAGATACCTAAAACATATATTATTATTAGATTATTTTAATATCACTATTATTCAAACAATTGTTTTATATTTCTACATCTTATAACTGAATAATTAATTATGTATACGAAGTAAGAATATTTAAAGAAAATTTTTGAGGTGTACGAAATAAGAATAAATCAAATAATATAACTACGAGGAAGGTTTAAATATTAACCCCAATTTGGCTGTAACTTTATTCAAATGCAATAAGTGTATGATTTTTACATTATTTCTTCAAGTATTCACCCGCTAATTTGTGCACTTTTGTCATCGTTGTAGGATTTTCATAATGCCACTTTTACACTGGGTGAGTGGGTAGGAACTGACTAAACGCCAGGAGTGGATTGTACACGTAAAAATATGTATTTAAGAAAACGCTTATGTACTTATCCAATTTTCATTTGTTTTTTGCTGTATATAAAGAAAAATATTATTTAACAGTTATTAAAAACGGCATGGTTAAAACATTATTAATCTAAAAACTTGTCTTCCTTTGTGATTAGGCTATAATTTGAAAACAAATGGGAATCGGATAGAGAGATAAGTTATTTAAAATTAACTTTACGTGTACCGGGTGTCCAAATAAGAAAGGATGCCGGCTGTATTTCAGAAAATGTTTATCGCACAGCGTTGGGGAAAAATATTTTTAGTAAAAGTGGTCAAAAGAAATAGCTGGAAAATATTTTTAAGTTTCTGAAATGGCCGCTAGGAGGCGTAACTGCAATCTTGAATCTAAGAGAGTGATGTTTCTGTGAATTTTGCTATATTAACCTAACAAAAAAATACCTGATTTTCAAAGCCGAGGATAATTTGAACTTTTTTAATTTGACATTTTTTTCTGTATCTCTAAAAATAAAGTGGTGGGGGGTATTTGAAGGTTTCCGTGATTTTTTTAAGGTATAGCCCTGGAATTCGATTTTTTTATTATAACTCGTAAAGGATTGCATTCAGACAAAAAGATTCTATAACCTTAATTAAAGGCTCCGTTAAAGTACATTATTAATGTCTCATAAAATTTCTTGTAGGTTTTATAATTTTTGAGATATTGACGCATAAATTTTTCTTTGGCCTAAATTTTAGGTAAGGAACAAGATATCGAGATACGGTTTTCGCGAGCTTGTTTGGGCATTATTTACCTACTTTTTTATAAAAAAAAAAATATACCAATGCATTTAATTTTTTTGAGAAAATTAACCATTTCTGTCGGAATATCGAAAAAAGCCCTCTAGCGGCGACATGCGAAACTAACAAAACTTTAAATATTATAACATTTATAGCCCAAGAAAAGCTCTTGCCAACTACCCTAAGCTTGTTAAAATCGGCTTAGCCGTTTTGAAGATACAGAGAGTTTTTTACAGAAACCTTCAAATACCCCCCACCACTTTATTTTTAGAGATACAGCAAACATTGCCAAACAAAAAAGGTTCAAATTATCCTCGACTTGAAAAATAAGGTATTTTTTGTTAGATTAATATATCAAAATTCACAGAAACATCACATTTCTCTTGACCACTTTTACTAAAAACATTTTTTCCCAACGCTGTGCAATAAACAATTTCTGGGATACAGCGGGCGTCCTTTTTTATTTGGACACCCGGTGCAATCATTCCTCCCAAGTCACTCTGTAGGATGTTTTTGGTTGGACGCGAAGCCACTTATGCACAAAAAAACTCCACAACGTCGTTATTTTCTTGAAATTTTAAGCTTTCTAATGCCTCTTTCTATCGTAAAATGACAAATCCCGGTTTAGTTGCGCAGGTGAGTAAGAAATTTAAGGATGCATCACTCCCATTTTGGTATCTCCTGAGAAGCTCAATCGAGATTTTATTACGTCACTGTTTTTGTTCCATACTCAGCACTTTTGGTACTTATCTTCCCGAGACTTTTCGCTGTTGCAGGTAGAAATGGATGATGTCTTTGACGCTACTTACACGAATCTGTAATGTTTGTGACATTTTAAGAACAGAAATTTTTCTATAAGCAAATATTAGATCATTTATTTTTACTTTTCCTTTTAAAATCACATGGTTTGTGTTGTCGAAGGTTTCGGAAGTCTTGCGTGTGAAAAATTTTTGAACGTTATTTTGCCCTCTAAAAACTGTTTACACCAATTAAAGAAAGTGGATGTTTAATAAGGTGGATTCCCCGTATTTTGCTTAAAGTCTTTACAAAATATCTCTTGGTTTGAGACCCTCATTCACAAGAAGTCTTACTATTGGGCATTGCGCCATGGAAACATGAACTAAATGAAAATAATTGAAGTGACAATTAGACCGGAGTCTGGATAAAGTTGAGTCTGCAAAATATGAGGAACGCATTCTATAAATTGTTTTGAACTCAGAAAAGCTTGCAGAATATAATTCTGGATGTAGCCAGGAGCTTTGTTGGTCCATTTATTTTTTATACCACACCCCTTTAGATATCAAGTAAATAGACTGAATAAATGCTTTGGAACTGTTTTAATGATTGTTTTAATGACAATATTCAATTGTTTCTTATGATTAAAGATACTTGTAGCTAGTTAATTGTAACAAAAAATAAAAACAAGAACTGTTGGTTAAAAAAAACTATTAAATATCAAAAAGCAAATGTTTTTATAAGTTATCAAAAACAAAAATACAAATATATATATATTTTTTTTATTTTGACAGTTCTTATTAATACATTTGCACAACGAAATACAATTTAGTTCTAACTTTTTGTAAGAACAAGCCTTTGTTTAACAATTTGATGAACATTTACAGAATCAACAATTCTGGCAATGGTCGCTTTGTCATCTGCCGTTGGTACAATTTACCATCTTTTTTTTTTTCATAGCCTAATAAGGTGTAATCAATAGGCTGTAATAGTATTTGGTCAGGATTTATCCATACACATGTTTGTGCTGAAGCTCTTCACAAATGTAAATGTAGAGCATCTGATGTAAAAATTATTCTTAATAAGTTTAACCCGAAGCCATTATTTTGCGAAATTAATTTATACCGAAGTTCATCAGCAGTAAAATTTTGTTTTGAAAATAGATAGGTGCATGTAGTTTTTAATATTGTTAACTGATGGACACTTATATGTGGATTTCCTAAATGCCTTAGGTTTTTGGAGGGTGTAATGCTGGCAAAATACAACAAATATTTTTACCAAGGGATTGAGCAGCCAAATGACATCCTGAAATGTATTTTTTCTTATAAGAACCGTCAAACCATAGACCTAAACAACCTTGACGAGCTATCTTATTCCAGAAATAAATTTCCAGGATGAAAACATCTGTATCAGCGCTAAGGATTATGATGTGGGCAGATTGGAATTTTACTGCGTGAAATATCTGACAAAATATCCTTGAATCGGCTTTTAAATGGTTGAAATTTAAGTCAGGTACTTCAAAATATGAAGAGTCCTGTCATTTGAAACATTTCGTTGGATCATCAAATTCTCCACAAATATATAACTCGCAATCTCCTTGTACTTCTGCATATCTAGGAATGACAGTACAGAGCATTCGAGCGAGCTGTAACTTATTTTCAGGGTTTAAAAATAATGTATTACTATTATTAATATTATTCGAAAAGGGACCAGCACAGCTACGGACAACATTGGTTTTTCGTTTGTTTGGGGTCTCAGGTAAAAGAACTTGAGCATAGTTGTCGGTCCTTACATTTTTCATACTCAACTTCCTTTGGCGCCTGCACTATATGACATTATGCACTCCATTTAGATACCCCACTGCAACTTTGTTAGGGAGTTGCGACCAGAGAGCCTTTCGTTTGGTTCTGAGTGAAAAATTCCGGTTCATATTTCAACCCCCTCGTATATAGAATAAAGATGATTTTGTTAGAATAGGCGGAATACTGAAATGAATCGAAATAAGTATTATTGTGGCACGTTTTTACTAGCATATGTTCATTGATAAATGCCACGATGTTGTTTTTTACGAATAAGGTACTGGCTAACACGTTTCACGTTGGAACCAAGCGCCAGCTGTCTATTAATTACGTAGTACTTACAAATCACCGCGGTATACAATCGAGACATACGTTCGTTTACTTTTCTTTTTCTTTATACAGCCAGCAGACGGTTTTAGAAAAGGATAGACTTTTGTTTGTGCTAGACGTAAGATCAGATTATAGGACTTTAATGTTTAGCATCTTTCTTGGTCTGGCCGTAATCCGAAACGGTACAACGCAGGCACACGATTAGAGGTACCTGCAACGTGCTATAATTTAGTTCGGTTCGGTACTAAAAAACTAAAATGGGCCGAAGAGATGACAGAAGGAATAGGCAAAATTCACAAGAAATTTTGCCAGAAAGAGGACCTGGTATGTCGATAATTTTTTTAATTTTGATTTCGCTGGGTTTGTCCATATGGTACAGGTTTTATTTGAGACATTCCTATGTACGTCATTTTTGTCATGGATTTTTTAAAATTATTTTACTTAGGTCTGTCTCTTTTTTTTCAGCAATTATCTTCTTAAAATATTTTTTTAAGAGTAGAATTGTAGTCATTCTTTGTTTATCTATTAACTTTGTGTAATCAGTCTGGTAACATAGGGTTATTGTCATAGTTTATTAATTTAACACTTTAAAAAAGGTTTTTTTTACTTTCTCTTTGTTGCTTAATACGTTTCTTTAAGAGGAACAAAGTATATTTAGGATATTTTTTTTTGATATCTAGTAAAGTGATTGTACCACCTTAAATTATTAGCTGGTTTAAAAAAAATAATTATCACATTTTTTATGAGCTTAGAAAGTTACAACAAACAGGGCCTCCATAACCGGGCGTGCAACGCGTACATTGTACACGGGCGCCAAACCAAAGGTTTGGCAACGAGTTGTCACGAGATAAAATTAAGTTTAAAATAGTTTTTTAAATGAAAATCTAGTAATTATTCTTAGGTATTTTTAATACAAAGATAAGAATACATGGGTCTGAACTGACCAGCATTACCCGTGTTAGTGTGTTAACACGTTTCTCAAAGTACAATAAATTTGATAAGAAGGTTTTTTTTTTCACCTAAGTGTCGAAATAAGTCCCTAAATTTTTAAACCCTCCGACCAAAAATATTAGTAGAAAGTTATAGCTGAAGGTGTTTTTACAGTTTAAAAAACTTCTTGTCCGAACTTTTTTTGTGTGCACTTATTTTGGGTTTATAAAAACTGTTGCTGTTTTTTTATGCAAAAAGAATTTGGCAGGGGCTATTTTTCTTGCAGCTATCCTGCCATTTTGGTAAATTTTTAAGTAATTTTTTAGGTTCTCCCCTTAAAATGTTTTGACAGTATAAAATTAAATTTACCCAAAAGAACGTCGAGCGTTGTTTAAAATATATTCATAAATAACAAACGAAAAATGAAATTGTGCATTCATTTTTTACTCAATAATTTTATAAACATTTAAATAAACTGTTTACAAATTTTGGTTGTTGGTAAACCATATCTTTAGAACATATTGCAGTAGTAAATTTTAAAATATTAACATTTTCAATAAAATTGTTTGAAAGAAAAATTGGAACAGGAATATTTCCAAACTGTGAAAACTTCTTTATACATGTAATAAATTTGTTTAGAGTTAGTTGATAAGATAAGAAAGAAAACAAAGAAATTGGCTGCTACAGTGACAATAAAAGTTTTTAGATACCGGCCTACGTACTCTTTAAGTTTAAGTCAATTTAGAAAAAATGCTTACTCATCTGAAATAAATGAATGCTAAAAGCGATAATCATGTCAACGTCCAGATAAATTAATATGAAAGCAATTTGTTAATTTTTCAGTTGCCAAGTTGTTAAAATATATATATAGCATTTTTCTTCTTTGTTGAGCTTGGTTTTAAAAACTATATCTAAACTACACCTAAAAATTTTTTGGACGGGACTAAACGCCTCTCGTTTTGGGGTCTGTCGGTACAATAATACAGACGCAGAAAAAGGGTTTATAGTTAGACCAATCCATTATGTGTTAATTGTGACCTTTTTTTATTTTTGCTACTGGAAATAAGGATAAAATAGCTTTTATAACCCCACTGTAAAAATGGACCGAAACTACATATTCGTAGACATTTGAGTACGGACTACAAAAGTTTTAGAATATTTGTGCAAGTATTTAAATAAGTTGCAAACCTTAGCTGTTTATATTTGTCATAAGTTTGCTTGAATTTTAAAACTATGTGCTTGATTTTTGTAAACCTAAGCATTCCTATGGTAATTGCTAATTATAATTATTAAATTTGTTGTGTAGTTCCGCGTTTGCCATTTGAGTTTTTCGATAATGTTCCAGATGTATTTAATAGCAAATAAAGGTTTGCTATTAATCCAATAATAATTTATTGTTTGGCTTCTCAAAATCATTTTTCGCTGTAAAAAGAATTTTATGTACTTAAAATTAAAAAAAAAAAACATGATTCGTTGGTTGGTTAAGTCGAGGTTGGTTGCGTGCCCATATTTGCACTGCAGCCTACTGGCTTATTGTGCTCCCCTTTTTTGTTAAAGAAGTTCGTTTCCCTTTATTAGGTCTTATAAGTTTCTATCAAGATTTTCATGCAAAAGCGGAGTTTCGCTCTATATGTTTCTGAACAGTATGTCTTTCGTACGTCAATGCATTATTTGTGAGGCTGTTTCCTCCCCTTTCCTGCAAAGCCTGCATGTTACGGGGCCGATATGTATGCCCATTTTCTGCAAGTGTTTCCTTAGATGACAGTGGCCTGTCAAAAGTCTTACTACTTGTCTTAACTAAGTGCACCTAAGAAGAAGGACGCTCAGCTACTAGTTTTTTGGAAGGGTCGCCTAGCGTTGCCTTCGCATGTCTTTGACCAGGTGATGCGTGCCAACAATCAAGATGTTGTTTTAGGGACCATCTATCTATTGTTGTTTTCATCGCCTGTTTTGTTAGTCCAAGAACTGGTTCTGGGCCATTGAACTTTTTAGATAAGTCGGCTCTTCCTGGTTCATCTGCTTATTCATTGCCTGCTATTACCGTGTGTCCAGGACTTCTATCCTGTTGTTCCTGGAGGCAAGTTCTTTTATATCGTTTGGGCACTTCATCGTGATTTTTGATGTAAAACGATTGAAGTTCAGGACTTTTAGGGCCGCCTGACTATCTGAGAGAATGCGTATATTTTGATTGTGAATACGCCCTTCTCACATTCTCTTGAACACATGCTTGGATAGCGTAGATTTCAGCCTGGTATACTGTGGCTTGCTTGCCTAATGGAACGCTTTAAGTTGCTTTGGGCCTTACCCCAAATACACCAGCACCCACTCCTTCATCTGTCTTTAAGCAATCGGTGTATCAAACCAGACCTCTGGAAAGTGATGCAGGTGTTCCCTTTGTCCATATGTCAGGATCGCAGCTGACACTATGTGGTTTGTCAAAGTTGGTATATTGTTTTATTAGCAGACAAAGTGGTTCTTTTAAAGGCTCGGTATGGGATTCTCTAAACCTAATAGTATGTTGTTTTATTAGCAGAACAAGTGGCTGACCGCAGAAATTAGCTTGACAACTTATGACACTCTTGACCTACACGTATATGTTACTGTGAAAGTTCGAAATTGGTGAATGTCGACATTCACCGGTGGATGTCAAATATTTTTTAAAAAAACTGAAGAAAAACTAACCAAAACTAACAACTTTGGTGCGTTCTGGTTAAAACTAATAATTTTAGTTAGGTTCATTAGTTCCAGCTCTTGCTACCAGAACGCAGCAAAGTGGATAGTTTTGTCAACATTCACCAATTTCGAACTTTCACGGTAACATATACATTTGCTCCAACGAACCCCGAGTCACTTTGTCAGTTTTGGTACTGTCTCTGTTGTATAGGTTGCCCTAAATTTGCTTCCATCCAAATCGTAGAAGATTTGAAATCGGTTCAAGGAAAGTTGAATTGTTTACACATGCTTCGCCTAAAACTTATTTCTGACCATATTTAAAATACATAAATAGAGCCAAAAACTTAAACTACAGATTTTATTCTGACAGCCCACGGAGGCTTGTATAAACCCTAAGCACCAAGTGCGAATGGTGACGGGTCTTTAGATTTTCCCATTTTTTCCTCAGTTACTTTGTATTTTACGGCTCCTTTTAAACAACGCGTCAATGTAAAGATTGGTAAAAAATAACGTCATTATACGAAGAAGAAAAATATATCAAATTTTTATAGATTTTTTTATAGATTCCTTTTTCTAAAATATAATACCGGTTTTATTAAGCAGTATTTCTTAGACATAAGACAGTTAAAATAGCAAGAGATATTTAATCAACAATATCTATTTTCTTACCATATGTAAATAATACCAAATTATATACTTTATTGACTCATCTATATAAATTACTGACATTCTATCCGCCACTTTTTATAATATAAATGTAAATATATTTTGTGTAGCTCTTTATGTTTAGATGAACTTATGAAGATATATGAAGCCTAAGTACCGTGGCTGTGGGTTCTATATATATACAGGGTGATTCCTAAGTTGAGGCTTTTTTTAACTGTGTATAAAACTTGTTAAAATAAGCAACTTTTTTAATTTTTTTTTAACCCAAAAATAACAAAGCTATATAAATTTATTTGAAAGTGTGTCGGGTGTGGGCCTGGGCATAAAAAGAGAGTTTATTTCTTATTTACGCTTGTTTTTTGTCTTGTTAATCACGAACGTATGAGTCAGTCGTATTGCTTTTACCGGACGAGGCTAGGATTAATTTTAATTTTAAATCATTGCCTAATCCCGAAAATGGCACAATTCAAAAACAATAAATACGTGGATATATTTCTTATTTATGGAGAGTCTCCTTAATCTGCTAACGTTGCTTTGAGATTGTACGCGCGACGGTTTCCCCTGCGGGCTCATTCTTTACCCAAGTACTCGGGTGATTGCGAGTCAGGTCGGTTTAAGTCAAAAAAAGTGTGGAAAACATTGCGGAAAAAATAACGTTAATGTATCCAAGCACTACAGCCCAAAGACTTCTTGGGCGGTGACTATTTACATACTTAAGACAGGACCGTATTCGACACTAAATGAATGCAAGTTTCTTATTTTTTACTATTTTGAAAAAATCTTTTTATTTCATTAAGTTATATATACAGTTAAAAAAAGCGTTAACCTAGGAATCACCCTGTATATTTAACCCATTTTCATCCAACCATTCTATCAACGATATCCAACACCCGAGACATGAAATTATCACTAATAATTTTAATTATTTTTAGTGGAAAGTCTCATCTACTGGAGAGACCCAAAGAAGTCTGGACTAGTTTTTGGAGGAGTTCTATTGGTTCTCTTGGCTCTCACATACTTCTCCCTGATCAGTGTGGTAGCATACCTCTCGCTCTTTGGCTTGACAGGAACTATTGCATTTAGAATTTATAAAAATATCGTTCAAGCTGTTCAAAAAACTGGAGATGGTCATCCATTCAAGTAAGTACACATTTAAAAAGAAAATAATTGAAAGGTTTAAACAGTTGGGCAGTACCGAAATTTTCCCCATTTTAACTTCTGAGATCATAAAGTTATTGTAAGAATTGATTATTAATAACAAAAATATTTATTTAAATTAAATTCCCCATTTTTACTCTATCTTATCTTAAATATTTTTAATTTTATTTATCTGTCAGATCGCACCTGCCAACTATCGTAAATATTCGGTATTTATAGGTTTCAACATTTTTAGAAAAATGTATTTTTTTATTTTTTCTAAATTGTTGGTAAATTTAATTTAGTTTTTAAGTACTGTCTTCTTTTTTTAAAGTTTGGTTATGTAGTGCTTATTTAGGAAGCTAAGCAGCGTTTTATAATTTTATTTTTAGGGTAAATCTGATCGATCGAGTAAAATCGTCGTAAATACTGGGCGGCACTAATAGAACCTTATTCAAAAATAATCAATTAGTGTTTTTAAAATAGCCTATTCAGAAATTAACGATAATTGATTTTGTGTGTAGATATTTCCTAAAATAACCTATTATTAAGATATTTTTTAACTGGAACCGGATTTTAGGCAATTCTTTCACTTTATTTAAATTTGTTAAAACAGGTTCGTTAACCTACAATATTATAAATTTATAAAAGTCAATGACACAGTGAGAACCTTAAATACGGATTAAACTATCTCTGATTATATTAAAAGGTGTGAGCCACAATGGACCGATCGGTCGCGGTGGAAGGGTGTTATACCCACTCACTTTAAACCTACCATCTCTGATATTAAAACACTGACAAATTTTACTTTTTTCTATTCCGGTAGCATCGGAGGTCTGACGTTTGCTTTTTTTTTTAGCAGAGTTACAAGTCGCACGTGCGGTTAAACGTTGCAAAGCGGTAAATTAACTAGAAATATAGTACTACAAATTCCTAAATAATAAACTCAAGACATAATCAGTTGGTTAACTACTTGCTAAATTATTACAAGGGCGCTTTTATATCAATGTTTCGTACTAAGTACTTACAGCAGTACAACTATACCGACTTGCGACTGTTCATTCATTTGTTACCCAACCTTTAGACTCTAATCCCTTAACAATTTTTTAAAAATCGTATACGGTTTTAAGCGGCTTGTTCGTGTAACACCCCTTTTTAAAGGTTTTTACATGCTGAATTGAGTCACAAATTTTTAGATCCTGAGGTCAAACCGCTTTTGTAATATAGGATCAATTTTTATTTTTCTCAGTGTTGTCTCAATATTCCAATTTTCAGTTAATTTCTCGTGGCATTATTATTACAGCTTAAACTGTAATAATAAACGACGATTTTTGTCAAATTGTAAAATGTCTGCTTAGTAATAGTCACTTCAATAATAAAAAAAACCCAAAAAATCTTAACATAGAAAAAATTAACCAAAATGCAAGTTTATTTTAAAAGGTGTTGAACTTGTCCACCATGACACATAAATATATTTTTTGTAAATTCTTTCCGCCCAAAAAAGATCAAAAAGGGTTAAGTCAGGTAACTTAGGTGGCCATTCTGTCAAACCACGACGACCGATCGATCTGTTTGGATAATTGATTTTAAGATATTCTCTAACAAAAGTGCGGTTCCATCTTACTAAAAAATTATATATTGTTGGGATTCTTGTGGATTTTGTGCCACAATATTGTTTATTAAAAGAGTTATATAGATTTGCAGAAGCTCTAAAGACCTTTCACCGGTTAAATTTTCTTAAAATGGGGCCAACAATACCCCAGTGTTCCCGCCCAAACATTTAATTTTTGCGGACGATGGGTGTTGTTCTCAAAATAAACAGGGATTTACGTTACTCCAGTTAAGGTAAAAGGTAGATTCGTCACTAAAACAAATGTGTTTAACATAATTGGGATTTGCAGCAATTTGCTATGTACTTAATTGTTTCCCAAAATTCAATGCGCTTGACGATGTTATTTTCTGTAATTTCGTGAACGATTTTACTTTAATAAGGGTGGAAGTGATTTGATTTCAATATTTTTTTTTCAGGGATACATAATATCACAAGTATTTGCAACCACCCTGGTAGATTGCTAGCCAAAACTTAGATTTTGTTTTTTTTTACTAATCTCTGGTCTTTCTGATCTTGGGACATCTTTCACTGATCCTGTTTCCATACATCTAGGCATCAGAGTCCGAAAGTATTTTCTGCAAGTAGGACGTCTTACGTTCGTTGATTAATATCTTTGACAAACATGTCAAGAAAGTATACAGTCATAGTAACTAATTATTACACCTGAAAAAATTCACCAAAAATAATAAAAATCAGGGCATAACATACTAAACTGAAAAAAATTAAAAAATTACGCTATTACAAAAGCGATTTGACGCGAGGTTCTAAAAATTTGTGGCTGTATTCAGCATGGAAAACCCTTTAAAAAGAGGTGTTACACGACGCTCTTTTAAATTGCATGTGACACTTACAGCTGTTATTTTTTTTACCTTATCATCATTTTGTTAGTCATACTAATATGCTTTGGTTTAAATATTTTCTGTACTTCATAAGATACAAGGAAGGGGGACCTTATGTCCTCACTATATAAATATTCTCACACCCTATTTTTGAGGTGCAACAAGAACGCCGAAAAACAACCAATTTAAAAAAAAATGTATATTAATCTAGGTGACAGGTTTCTTATTTTTTTTTAGCCGATCCTATATTTTATTAAAAGTATGATTTCTTTGCGTTTTTCCCTTTTCAAAAATATATAAATATCTATGTCTGGATAAATAGTTTTTAACAATTTAACTTTAAATTTTCATTTTATATGCAATGGAGCACCCCTCCTTAGGTCTAGTAAGCGGTGAAAGCCAAACAGAACTCCTAAGTTGGATCCCGCTTGGCCTTAAATTTAAAGTCGAATTGTTACAAAACTGCTTATTCAAACATAGACATGTTTTATATTTTTAAAAAGACGAAAACGCAAATATTTTATATTTTTAGTAAAATACAGGATGTTCCATTAAAATATATATATTATTTCCGATTTTTCTATTTTCCGATTGTTAGTTGTTTTTCTAAATATCGTATCTAAAATCTTCATTATAAATCCTAAAACATTTGTTTAAACCACTTCCTTTTTTTTTTTTTTTTTTTTTTTTTTTTAATGAGACATTTTAAAACATGCCAAATTATAAGAAAAAACCCTGTACAGGGTGGTGCGATTTCGACTGTTTTAACAGGAAACTCGTATTTCCTGACCAGATAGAAAAAAATTGAGATAAGTGTCTTGGGCTCGATTTTCGAAATTAGATTAATGGTGAAAACCGCATCCCGAAATCTCTATCGGTATCCGAGATATAGGGCGTTTTTTATTTTTTGGCCATTTTGAAAAAAATTCGTAAGTCCGTCATTTTTGAAAACTTCCCAAAACGGTGTAAACATTCTTAAGGCACTTTTTTGAGTGGCATCTATTGGACTACTCAGATTTTTAAAATTATTTCTAGTTTCGTTGAAAATATATAAAGCTTAGTTTTTTTAAATACAAATCATAGTTGGCCATGATCTTAAAAAATTGCTTATTTTTTGCTCTTTCCAATGATATATTATTATTCATACTTATCTTTGAAATTGAGCGAGATATTTCAGTTTTTTAATTTTTGCTATAGTAGGCCATGGAAAAAAAATCGGCACTTGTCAAAGTCAGGTAAATAATTTATCATTTCTATCAGTAACTGATTGGAACTCTGTTTTATTTGAGAGGATTGCAAAAATGTATGAAAATTACGAGAAAGTTGACATGTTAAAGTGCTATTTCCTGTCTGGTGAAAATTCCGAGGCCGCAAGTGAATTATATTTGAATAGATTTCCTGAACGTCGTCATCCAGATAAAAGACTCTTTCAAGTTCTGAAATCAAATTTAACAAATTACGGAAGTTTCAAGAAGCCGAGGCCAAGAACGTATGCAGTTGATGATGAAAGTGAAATTCAGGAACTAAATATATTAGGTGAGGTTTTAGACCATCCTAACACGTCTCATCGATCGGTAGCTGAGGTAACAGGTGTTGAGAAAACTAAAGTTTTAAAAACCCTTAAAAAGCACAAATTTAAACCGTACAGAGTAAGAAAAGTTCATCATCTTCAGAATGGGGATTTCCAAAGAAGGGTTACATTTTGTGAGTGGTATGTGAATCAGTGCAGATTGAACAATAACTTCCATATGAACGTTATCTGGACAGATGAAAGCCGAATAGATACTTCAGGGATATATAACAGATATAATTCATATTATTGGGCTACAGAAAACCCACATGAATGTTATAGTGCCCGTAAACAAACAAGGACGGCAAGGTTTCAATATTTGGGTGGGGATTTTTGGTGGTCGATTTTTGGGTCCCCATTTTTTTAATGAAAGTTTAATCGCACAAGATTATGTGAATATTTTACAAACATATGTTGCACCATTTTTGGAAGATTTGCCATTAGCGCAGGCTCGAAATATCCATTATCAGCAAGATGGTTGCCCTCCGCATAACGCACGAATTACAACTGATTTTTTGAATTAAGAATTTCAAGATAAATGGATTGGTACTAGAGGATCTATACTATGGCCTGCTAGGTGCTGCGACTTAATACCATTAGATTTTTTTTTATGGGGAAGATTAAAGGATATAGTTTTTAAAGGAAGAACTATCGAAACACGGAAAGAGTTACAAGTAGCGACTAGGCAAGCTTTTGGTGCGATTAGACCTGTTGAACTAATAAACGCTTGTAATGCAGTGAATAAAAGGTGTTTATCATGTATTAGGGAAGAAGGAGCCAACTTTTGACATCTACTTTGAATTAAGTTTTTCCATAGGTTCTGGTTATCATTTAAACACGTTTAATTTTTTAGGCCAATTTTTTTATTATAATATGTTCATAAATATAAAGTTCGTAATTTAATTGCATTATTTTTTAGTCTGTGTTTGATAGTTGACATCTTCGCAAACTTCGCAAAATGAAACAACTGGTATGCTATTTACCTGACTTTGACAAGTGCCGATTTTTTTCCATGGCCTACTATAGCAAAAATTAAAAAACTGAAATATCTCGCTCAATTTCAAAGGTAAGTATGAATAATAATATATCATTGGAAAGAGCAAAAAATAAGCAATTTTTTGAGATCATGGGCAACTATGAATTATATTTAAAAAAACTAAGCTTTATATATTTTCAACGAAACTAGAAATAATTTTAAAAATCTGAGTAGTAAAATGGATTCCACTCAAAAAAGTGCCTTAAGAATGTTTACACCGTTTTGGGAAGGTTTCAAAAATGACGGACTTACGAATTTTTTTCAAAATGGCCAAAAAATGAAAAACGCCCTATATCTCGGATACCGATAGAGATTTCGGGATGCTGTTTTCACCATTCATCTAATTTCGAAAATCGAGCCCAAGACACCTATGTCAATTTTTTTTTATCTGGTCAGGAAATACGAGTTTCCTGTTAAAACAGTCGAAATTGCACCACCCTTTACATAACGATAAAGTAAATAGAAATAAAATATATTTTTTAAGAACATGTCTTAATCACATGGAACCTGAAAACTGCATTTAAAATGTTTGATATTTTATGATTTTTTTATTTATTTAATATGACACATCATACCAAAATAGGTTTTGCTTTTAATTTAGTTGTTTATTTTTTAATTAATATTAGATAAAAACTTAAGTAGTCAATAAATTTATTACACATGATTTAACCACAGACAATAAGACATGTTAAAGGCGTAGTTCAAGATAAGTGCATAAATATGGACTTAATTTATTTCACTATTATCTCATTACCAAACAAAAACCTAGACTTATTTTGCGTTAAGGTTATTCTGCGCGGAAACTTAGCTTGCATTGTTTTAATGTCATTTCGGACTCTTAAATGTGACATTAGTTTGTCTTATATCACATTTAATATGCCAAATACAGCTTATACCGCAACGCCTTTTTTGACTGCGGCCGTAGGCTTACTTTGAAAGTTCTTTCTTGTAAAATACATAGGGGGTTCATTTATAAACCGTGATTTAACTGTTTTTGCTTTTAATTGCGTTAAGTATATGCTTTTTACATTATTTCTTCATTTATTCATCCTGTAAATTTATGCACTTTTACTATCGTTGTGGTATTTCATAATGCCACTTTTCTAGAGCCACATAAGCCACTTGTGCACCATCTTAAAATTTTGAGCTTTCAAGTGACTTTTTCGTTGGTTCAAAGAGATGAAAACAGCATGGTAATAAATCCGGATGGTGGATGTGAAAGAAATTCCCAGAGAATTTGTGGTCAATTTAACAGAATAATGTCAGGCGTTTTCGTATAGCAGAATGGTACCCTTGATTGAACGGTTTTGAGTGAGCAATTCAGAATAGTATGGGATATTAATGGGAGCCGTATCCTCAATCATGTCAAGAGAACGCTCTCTCTATTCTAAAAGATGATGGCAACTTCTGAATCCATCACCTTTGCTCTTTTTACTTTTGGGGAGTCTGAGTGGCTACTCCAGACATTGTGCGGCATACAATGTCGATATGAAATAGAATATTTTTTTGTGTGTTAGAAGTTTTAGATTTATCTATTTAAGCATACGATTTTTGTCAGTAATTATTTTATACATAATGATTCAGCATTTTTCTTTAAAGATTAAAGGGCATTTCCAGTATACTATTAGAAGAACAGTAACTCTTAAAAAGTTGTCAAAATTGTAATAAAAATATACTTTTTGCGGCAACAAGCCATAAGTTTTAGAAAACTTATAGAAAACAAACATTTAAAATGGGAAATCCCCTAAAAAAATTAATACTATGTCACATCTCAGTTGATATAAAGATGAGCCGTTTGACAAATTTTAAAATAAACAAAAAAATAAGTTAACTAACCAAACTAAATCACAAAAACAAATAACTTCTAAACAAGAAATATTTTAAAAGTCTAGAACTAGAATTTATTTTTGAGCGTTTTCTGTCTTAAGTTAACGAAATATCTTGGCTCGGCTGAGTTTCTTATTTAATAAGCAATTTTTTAAATTATTTTTGTTAATATAAAAGTTTCACTATCCCCTTACTTTTAAAGAATAAATTCACCCTGAATGTAACTATTAGTGTTATGATAACTATTAATATGATTCAATGTATTTTTTTTTTAATTGTTTTGAACTTAAATTAAGCTATCAGTTAAGGCAGCTAAATGTAAAAGTAGGTATCTAATCCGGATGTACATGATTTGTTGCCTTTTATGATTGCAATATATTTGTTCTTTAGAGTTGTGCATAAGAAATTAAAGTAAAACTCTTTAGAATACGATGTGTATGTCTACTATTTTTTTTTTTAGAGAATACCTGGAGCTTGATGTTTCTCTATCACAAGACAAAGTACAACAGGTCTCCGAAATCGCTGTAGCTCACTTGAATGCAGCTGTTATCGAACTTCGTAGACTTTTCCTTGTGGAAGACTTGGTGGATTCTATCAAATTTGGAGTTCTACTGTGGGTGTTGACCTACTTGGGATCTTGGTTTAATGGCATGACCCTGGTAATAATTGGTAAGTGCTATTCATTTTAATTATTTTTTTAAAAAGCTAATGTGTACAGTATATAACTAATAATAAAGTATGTCAAATTTTGTTTTTTTTTTTTTATAGCAGTCACGTATTATTTACCAATTAGATTTACAGGCTTCATCTTGAACTATTTTTCTTTATAGCCTAATATTAATATTTTTTTTCTAAAATTTTTCTTTAGCACAGGCTGAGGCTTACCCACTTTTTTTATCCTTTTTTTTGTTTTTTGGAAATTAATAAATATACTAGTCAAAACAAGCTGATATGCCATTTATGACAAACCGTCATAAATAATAACTAAAACGTCTTAAATTCTCATAAGTTTTTTATTAAAATATTTAAAAAAATTATTTTTATTCCTATTTTATTTTTTATTTAAGTTAATCTTGACGACGGTGGCCGACTTGCCACCGAAACGTAGATAAGTGTTTGAATTTTTTTTGAGGTTTTCTTTCTGTATCAGACGATCTTCAAGTTTATAGCAGTCAATAGGGCTGAACACACTTAGTCGCTGTACCTCAGAACCAGGACCGAAGCGGTCCCATTGTATAAAAACGTTTCTGGCTATTAAACCCAACAAAAACTTATTGAAACATGAATCCGCCACAAAACTATAGAATCTATTTTAAAGGAACATGCTAACAGCTGCTTCCAGGTGCTAAAAATATCTCGAACCATGATGACCAAAACACTACTATTTCTAGCTATTTTATTATTACTCATCCTACTAGTCTCTTGAAACCCCAGAATCTTGTCTTTAGAAATGTCATAGAATAGGTTAGATGTTATAGACATTTTATCTATACATAGGATACAATCCTTTTCTCTTTCTCCTAGGAATCTTACGCTCATTTCTGTTAAACAAAATATAAAGTCATTAATCCCAGGTGGGATAGTCTATTTCCTAGTAAATCTGTTAAGTATCGACTCTGATGGCAATTAAGAAAAGTTGACATTTTTTTATAAGCTTAGGTCCCAAAAAATATATACTTAGAGCGAACTGCTTATATTGTCGGAACATCTAGGAGACTTATTTAACAAATTAGGCTGGAATTTCAAAAGTTTGCAAGACTTTAGGATAATTACTTTAAAAAAAAAATCAAATTTCAAAAAAGCTCGTCTTTAGCTGTAAAATTATCTGCTTCCTTCTGCAAAGCTTTTTTTTTTCAATGCGGATGTCGTTGAAGAAAGCAGTAAATTGTTTGCATACTAGATTCTGAGAATAATCGTTACAAAATATTGAAATAAAAAAAAATGAATATGTTTACCTCTTCTTTTAGTTTTAACATGACGATTTGAGTAGATGCATCCACTATCATTGCCTTAAAATCACTGGGGTTCATAGAAAAAAAATGACGCTTATATTTATTTAACATACATGAATACTAGATATTAACAACTATGCGTTTATTTTCTTCATTCTTTAGTTATTTATTGAATTAAATATTGCTTGAATTTACCTCTATTATTTAGCTGTAATGGTGAAAGAGCATCATATTGGAGACGATTTCTGAATTTTTCCTGGAAATACTGATTGGTGAAATGCAAACTACAACTTCTTATCGGTGTAATTTTACGTATTTGTGATTTCCTACTTTCAACATTTTCTAGATTAAAATTTATGAAAAAAAAATATATATATTTCTGGTGATTATTTTAAAATGATATGGGTCGAAATTTTCCAAATATCTGTAATACCATATATGGTTTATTTTTTATTTTATAATTAATATTACTATATCTAATATTAATTTATCAATATTTAATTCAAACAATATTACTAATTTTAAACAAATATACAAACTGTACAATACTGGGTTCATATATCTTAATATTATAGGACTGCAAATATCTGTGAGTAGCAAACGGGTTTATTGCTAGCCAGTAAAAAAACCGGCTTCTCCTTGGAGATGAAAAAAAGCTTTTTCATTGATTGGTATTCTTTGCTAATAGTTTTCTTTTTTTTTTAGCATGGGTCGCTTTGTTTACCCTTCCCAAAATATATGAAGCAAATCAAGCTCAAATCGATGCGAATCTTGATATCGTAAGGACTAAAGTAGCTGATATTACCGCAAAGTAAGTGTTTTATTTTTAAGAATATTTTGTTATTTTTATCCTAAGACAGAATTTTATGACAGTCTAGTGACTATAACATAAATAAGTACAAATATTGATAAAATTATGTTTTCTTTTATGATATATCTATGTTGTGTTTGTTAAAACCCAGTGTAGATATTCTACACCTCTGGAGCATACTCCTCGCTTGAGAAAAAATTGGTAAAATTTTGGGTATATTCGTGAATACTGATTAGTATATGGAAGCGGAAGTGTATAAACTAGAGCTTATTATTTACTGGATAATGGTTGAAGATACTTATTAACCGGAACGTTGTGTACCATAAACAAATAAAGACATTTGACTCTGATTAAAAAAAAAATATGTTTGCTGTAGCTTAAATTATAAATCTACTATCAGGGAAGTTGCTATAAAATTTACACTAATATTTTGCTAACGACACGCCTTGGAAATAAAAAAAATTGTTGTAAAATGTTTTTTTGTTGATTTGCCCACTCGTAATATTGTATTAAAATTAAACTAAGACTTGTTTCAGTCTACGCTTCCAACAAGAGTTTTAAATTTATACTATCTTCTTGAATACAACTGTTTATTTTTAAGCTCCAAATTTTTACTTTTTATTTAGTTTAACTTTAAGACATATATTTAATGTCAAATTCCTCCCACTACGTCCACAAGCAAACTCAACAGTTTATACAGGATGGCTAGATTATCTCTTAGCATTAATCAGCTTGCGAGAATTGTAATACACCACCTGAGAGAACAGAATCAGATATGAAATTACTGTATTTGTTTAAAAAAAAAATTATGAAAAGGTATATTTAATAGAACACAGATTACAAAAAGTGGGGGCCCAAATGTTGCATTCAAAAATTTGATAAAATAGTGTAGATAAAAAATTAAATTGTCTCTTAAAATTATTTAATCTTTTTCTAAAAGTAGGGGACTTGGACTTCCTGATGATTCCAAATATACGCAACTGATGCTAATAGAGACTCTCAGGAAAATATTAAATTAAAAAAGAACTAATTCCATTTTATGCATAATAAGAAAGTTCTCCAAAAAAGTGTTTTCATAGGATAGTCTTGTTAATCCATGTTTTTTAAATGTAAGCCAGATAATATTTTAACACCTTAAACAATGTTTTTTTTCTAGTAATAAATATTATTAGGTTTTTTAATAAGCTTCCCATCAGTCCGGTCCCTAAAGTGGATAATTTAAAATTTACAGGCTTGAATTAAAAAAAAAATAAAAATGTAGGTCCTCCAATTAGAGAAAAATATTTTATTATGATCTTTCGTAATGTATTATTACGGATCTTAAAAAATATGTCTTCAGTTTATAAAATTGTAGGAGGTTAGGTTTTTTTCAATTTAGTTAAATAATTTATTTTCATAAATTACCTTAGCTTTTCCCCATTCTTATGAATGTTTCGAAAAAGGGACTTAAAAACGCTAACATGATCCATTTTGCACTTTTCTTGCATCGTGTATTAAAAGATATCTTTTAGCTAATCCAAGAAGACAAAAGTCTTCGTAGAGTTAGTCTAAACTCGAACGGTGGATTGTTTATTTGAAGACAATAACAACTAAATAATTACCATAGTGACGTTCCATTGTCGTTACTATGGTTACGTTCTATTGTTACCCTGTTTACTAATAAAAAGGTGAATGACGACAAGTGTGCAGATGTTACGGAGCAATATTTTTAAAATATTTATTTCATTTACGCTAGTTATTTTTTTAACAGCCAATTGATATCCTTTATTATTTTTAGGGTAAAAGCAGCTATTCCCATAGGAAAGAAGTCCGAAGAAAAGAAAGAGTAAATTTTACGTTTTTAACTCAGATGTAAAGAAAACTAATTTTAGGTCTTATATTATCTACCAAAAGACTTGTAAATCCTTCTTGTGTTAATTGTGTATTTTTTTTTTATTTAAATATAACCTTTAGAAAAATATTTGTTTATAATTTATAACCACATTGTTAAAAGAACAATGGTAAAAGAGAAACTTCTTTTATGTGGCTGTTTAAAAGTCCCAAATTTTTTTTATGAAGCATTACTTTATTTTAATAAGAAATTTAGTCATTTATATTTTTTGTAAATACTAAATCTTATGTGATTTTTGTTGTGTGAACTATTCGTCCTCACCAATGCAACCATGTTTTTATGTGCAACATTTATTTATAAGTTCTAAGTTTATATTTGCATTAATAAAAGAAATTTTTTTCTTGTAAAGTCAGTATAAAGACTGTGTTGAGATGTCGTTTAGTATAAATAATATTATCCCAGGTATGAGTCAAAGAATGCATTTTTTATTTAAAATACTATCTGTATTTAAATCTAAAAAGATATGATTGCTGGTCAAGAACTAACGAATAAAATCGATTACACTTTAATATAAGCAAGAGAAAATTACTTTTATAAGTTTGCATTGTTTTATTTATTATTTCAATTTTAATAACTTTTTATAAAGGTAATTACATAACTATAAATAAAAATGGTATGTATAAATCTATTTCAGAGATTAAAGATTTTCAAAATTTGATTATAAATAATAAATTCGTATATAAGTGGGGCGTCTAAAGCAATAGTTTTTTGTCAGCTCGATGAAGATAAAATAATAATAATTTTTTGAAGAAATTACGCAGGAAAGGTAAATACGGAAATCCAGCTTTTTTATATATTAAATTACTCAAAAAAGTTAGGCACAGCATGTTATATTCATACGTTAATATTTAAATAAAGATTAAGGCAAGTTATTTTTGTTTTCTGTTAATAAAAAGCACAAGATAGGTAAAGCTTATAGGTTTGCCTATTTGTACAACATAATACAGTCGAACTTCGATAACTCCAACCACAACTTGACATTAAAATATTTCGGGTTATTAAGACTTCGAGTTATTAAACAAAGCACATAATATGCATTAACTAATTTTATTTTCAATGAGGGAACTTAATACCTTTATGTATATTATGGAATAATTTAGCTACACAAATTGTACATAAAAATAAACAGATGCTACTGATTATTTAAGAGTAAAAAAATTCAGTTATTTGTAACTGACGAGAGGATTTTTTATTTTGGTTTTCGACAAAATCTTCATGCTGTTTAAGGCATCATAGAAAACATCCGTTGTGTATTTATTCGTTTTTAAATACCAACGTAAAATTTCCAGCGAATTTGCCACTGACTCATTTGACGGTGGTTGTTGCATGTCATCTTCAAATATATTATCTGTCATATAATTTTTACTGTCATCTGGATTATTGGGCTGTTCAGATTTTGGCGTGGATCTTTCCATTTAGAATACGGATCAAAGCCGACAATTAGAAATAATGGTCTCACACTTAACATCAATATTCCATGCATTGGATACTTTATCTACACAATCCATCAAAGTTATGTTGATTTTTTATTTTCTTTCAAAATTTTTAAAGTTTTTTTTTTATTCTTCGCTGGTAATGGCATTTAAAATTTTGTATGACACCTTGATCCAACTGCCTGCATGTAACGCTCTAAAACGAGCCATTTTAAAAATACGCGAAGTTAAGGACTTCCTGGAAAATTTGACTTATCGAAGGTGTTGCCAAATGTTTCGTTCGAGTTATCAAGTAAAGTTTTCACATAATGTTCACTTTTGATGCTATTGCAAACGAATTTGATTTGAGGTATCAAAAATTCGAGATATCGAAGTTCGACTGTATTTTCAATAATCGATTATTAACATTTTTTTGGATAGTAGTCTTGCTTATTAAAAACGTCGTAATATTGTTTTAAACACCCCTGCAATTAGATAGAAATAAAAAGTATAATTTTATTCTATTTGTAATAAGAGCAAAAGCTATATATAAATGTTATGTGTGTGTTTGACACTTTGCACTTGAGGTAAAAGTGCTTTCTTAAATATTTTATTTGCTTTTAAAATTTTTAAGTATTAAATTTAGTGGTATTAAATGAGAAATATTTAATAATTATAGTACATACTCATTTTGTCAGTTTTAGGGTTTTGGTTAAATAACCATCAAGCTATAATAAAAATTTTTGTATTTGTATAAAAAGCACCTATTTTAAATGTTATTTAAAAATTAAAACTGACAAATTAAAATTAAAAAATAGTAACGTGAGTATACCGTACTAATATGCTAATGGAAACTATTATATGTTTGCTATGTAGGTTCTTATTAAACATAGACCTCTGTAAGACCAAATTATGTCCAATAGTCCAATTCAATTTATGAATAGGTACATACATAGATATTAATATCCGTTAAGCTATTTTTGGCTTGATAAGTTCATAAATCACCGTTTTTCATTCATCAGAAATTAGAATTTAGTTATCACATGTTGGAATTTGTTACTAATCTTATAAATATGTCAAAATAAGTGATATAAAAGATTTATTTAGACTGTTGCAACTTTTTATATAGCTTTGTAATTGCTTTACGATTAAATTGTTTATAACTGCTTACAGAAAAACGTTTTTTATTTATAAACCTGAATAGGCGGTACTTATTTTAAATACTTTTAGAGTCATTGGCAACTTTAATCACCGGGAACTAAACAGCTTACTCACTCACTAAATATTTGCCTCTCACCTTAATCAACAGATTTCGTAGGAGGTACTTGCTTTTTTATGTTAACTAGAAAGTAATGAATTAAATGTTCCTGGATATAAACATCTTCCCAATGATGAAAATGGACAAGCAATGCCACTTGTACTGATAGGGGATGAGGCCTTTGTCCTCTTAGAGCATATATTGAGACCTAATCCTAACAAAAATGTGTCAGTAAAACAAAGGATCTTCAACTACCGACTTACAAGAGGACGGAGAGTGGTGGAATCCTCATTTGGTGTATTAGCAAACAAATGGTGCATATTCCATAGACGACTTGACACAAATGTCGAATTTTTTAATAGTACTATAAAAACATGTTGCATACTTCATAATGTTGTTAGAAGACATGATGATATGCTTTCCCAGGATACAGGTCCATTAAAACAGTTTGAAAATATTGGGACAAGGGGAAACAAAAAATTAAATAAAGTAAATTTTCGGGGAACGTTTATAATAACTGGTTATCGATAATATTATTTTTAAATTGTGGGTATCAAAAAATAAATAGTTTTTATTTATTTATCCCTTTGTTCTAGATTTCATGATGGATAAGCTTGTGGAATCCCGAGGCAAAAAATGCCGATGATATCCCTAAATAAGCAAACAAGCAAAATTGTTAAAAACTGTATTGGTAACAAACGGTAAGAAAGTTGCCAAATATACCTTTTGTTCTTGCTGTAATAAAGATGTGAAAATAAGTAGTGGGAAAGATGCATTACTTAAACACATACTTAGAGAATTTCACAAGGCCAAATCTAAAGCTATTGGTAAACAACCATCTGTAGCACATTTTGCAAAAGGAGGTACTTCTGGAGCTGCAATATTTTTACTCAATAAACCAAATTCAATATAAGTATTACAATTTAGACTATTTAGTATCATCTACCTTTTTTCCTCCAAATCTACCGTTTTTTCCCACGTCACCTACCGATTTTATTAGAGGTTGGCAACACTGATAGCAACTTTCTTCTTTTTAATGGACTCCCTAAGTCGTGACATCACGCTTGAGGGCGGATCTTAACAACCTTTCCAAACAAACGGATAATAACATGTATAAGTTCATAAGGCATTTTTAATTTTGGTTTTTGTCGTTGTTTCGTTTTAAAATAGGGGTGCTTACGTTTTGATTTGGTTAAAGTGTTATTAGACATAGTTTTGTATAAAGTTTTCAAGAATTTTTTTAAAGGTATTACCTGCTTGCTATCTCTGAAAACTTTTAAGAATGTGCGGAAATCACCCGGATAATCACCTCAACAGTCTTATTTGCAATCAGAACATAAAATTAACTGAAATTAAAAATTGCTTATGGGCATTTGCTTGTTATTATAGCTTTGTTTGAAAAGGTTGGTAAACTCCGCCCCCTCCCCCTGGCGTCATACTTAGGTAGTCTATAATTGGCCTTTACAATAAGAATAATTAAAATATCTGAATATTAGATTTTTTTCTTTTTTAGTATGTGTTTGATAAAATAATACTTGTAATTTTACTTAAATTTTTGTAAATATTGAATTTTTAACATTTTTCAGAAGCAATATCACGTCAGGGCATCATGAATATATTTGTCATATTCTAACACAACCTCATCTTCGATTTACTGAAGTAATCTGTTGGAAATGTTGGCCTTGTCACTGTTTATCTGAACCTTTTGAAAAATGTAAATATATCCATCTTGTCAAAATGGTTTCTGCTAAGAATAACAGGGCAATGTCCGAGAGAATAAAAAAATAGGTATTTAAAAATAATCCTGAAAATGCCAGGAGTCAAGGGTGATAAACTTAAC
>JAHBCN010006799.1:0-46769 GCA_019359885.1 Listronotus oregonensis
GGGTTAATTAAACTTAAAGTTGGGGTTATATTAGGGTTATTTTTAATTACACCCCCAGTAATGTAGCCCAGCATGTGTCAAATCATGGACTGGATTGTTACTTATAAAAATATTTTAAAATTTAATTTCCTTTAATAAAAAAAACCAAAATATATCTCTAAGCCTTATAAATTCTAATGTATGTTTATTTTTTTCAGGTAAGCTTTTAACTTAAATTCTCGGAATTGTCTACTGCTTTTAAGAAATTAAGGTATGTAAATTAATCTCATAACATTATCGTTTTTTAAAACTATCAAATGTTTCTTAAGGGATTTAGGCTTTTTAATAGGTGCTTATGTATTTAAGTACCCTTAAAAAATGTTTCTAAAAATATTTTAATTGGTTTATGTAATATCTGAAAAATGATACAAAATTTTTTAAATAATTTCTTAAAAAGATTATAGTACATGTTAAAATAACCAAATATGTTAATAGTTTAAAAGCGTAATTAAAAATACTTATAAAAATAAATTGGAAGTACTAGTAATACTTTTTATTGGAATTAATGTTTTTTTTTTTAATTTTTAAGTAGATATTAATCTTACCAAAAACACGTTTGTAAAATAAGAAACGTCCCATCGAAAAAACTCGGCCTGAAAACTAAAGTTTTGCTTTACTAATTTTTTGAGTTAGCAAGTGTCTTAATGATTTGTTAGTTTTAATAAATCATCTTATTTTAATCCCACAGACAATTTGCTTCATTAAACAGAGATCATTAAAACAATGCCCAAAAAAAAAGAGTGGAAAAAATTTTGAGACAGAACTTGGTCTAATTTTAGACCTCACTACTTTAAAAGGCATAGATTTTTGGATTAAAACGTGGCCCTCATTTTATATATTTTTTTGGTATCTCTTTTTTCTGAGTTCAATGAATGTAAGTATACTCTTATTTCATCATTTAAAAAATAAAAATTTAATAAAAACCATTTTATTTTTGTCAATAATAAGATAAGTGTTTTTCCACCATATAACAAAGTCAAATTGACACACTACATTAACGCAAAAAAAAATTGATTAACTTGTAGAGAAATAAAACCTAAATCAATCCTAATCAATCCATCCTAAATCAATTTTGCTAGTTCTGTTAGGGCAGATTTTTTTTTTTTTTTTGTAAGTTTTCTATTTCTCTATATGAAATTTTACTCTAAAAAGTATAATGAATTTTTTTTTTGGGTTTTTTGGCGTAAAATGTATTTTTCCCCCAAATAAATAAAAAACAAATAATACTGCTTACTTTTTACAGAATGTGCATAATGCCTTTAAAATAAAAAAAAAACATACTTAAAACAAGCACCTGTCTGTGTTTTAAATTTATGGAAATCTTAAGTACCATCTAAAGATAGTATCTAACGATATTAAAATTAAATATAAAGGTATATGTAAAACATAAAACTGCATTTTTAAACAAGTCGCCACACACTGTAGTCAACTTTCGATCAAAAAGGAAATAACATGAACTTAATATTTTTTATGGTAATTGTTGGGTTTAGGATAAACCCCAATTTAAGCGCCATGAACACAAACGCCTGATCCCCGCTAAAACATAGGGGGACTCCTTGATCATTTTGGGAAAAATTAAAGGGGGTAAGAGAAAAAGTTAAATGAGATACCCCATAAGATATCCATATTAATGCGAATTTGGGAAAATTTTTTTTTTTAAAAAGGGTTTTTTTTCTCAAAAATTTAGGGGCTGGATGGCTTACCAGCAATCGTCTTAAAAATAGTTTCCCCTACTTTTACCCATCTAACTGCCTTTTAGAATCTTTTACTACACGGGATTTTTCCGGAGAAAGCTGAAATTTTCCCCAAAAAAAAAAAATCAAAACTGTCTCTTTTTGAAAGGGAATGGAAAAATTATTTAAATTTCCCCAAAACTTAAAGATTTGGAAAAACACAAAAACTTGAAACAGGACAATTCCTCAAGAAGATTCACAGCTGATCTTCTTTCCTTTGTATCACACAATTTGTAGATGATTATTCTTCCTGCTTCTAAATTAATGCTTGGGTGACCAAGGGCTTAGTACTGGCACCAACTTTGTTTCTTCTACCTTTTAAGATCTTTTTTTTTTAAATCAATCCCATTCATGTTTTTTGACGATGACCCCCCATTCTATATGCGGATTCTCGACCCCTTTAACCTTTAATTATCATGGTTGGGACGCCAAAAACTTGTTCAGTTTAATGCCTTCAAAAAAAGTCAGACAATACTCATCCTTACATACGAGCGGATTCTGCAGAACGAAAGTCATTTAATCTTGTCGGTGTTAATTTTGAAAATAACCTCAACAGACAAAAAACTGCATCCATAGCCTCAGCAGCTTTAATATTGGTTCCTTTTTTCAACCAGAAATATCTCTGTTTTTCTGTTACTTTGTATGTATCCCAAATCAGACCCCTTTAGAATTTTCTTATTCTGGGAATGATCTCCACAACTCTTAGCATTCTCGTTTCAATTAAAACAAGAGCTGTTTGTCTTATAAATGATCCCCCCACAAAGATCTTCATCTTCTTGCCCACCGACGAGTTGGGGGATTTGTCGATCTTCTATGGGTATTTATACGGCTTCTGCTCAAAAGTTCCCCTTTGGGTTTTTTCAGTTTAACTAAAAAAATTTCAACCCCACGTTAGTACAGGTTTTTCCTTCCGGGGGTGCCCCAAAAAAAAAAATTTTTTAATTTTAACCCCAAAAACTTTCCCCCAACTCTTAATAGTTGTTATTAATCATTCTATTTGAATGAATATCTAAATTATTTATTAGCTATTGTCTGCTATACATGTAAGCATCAACTTAATAAAATTTATTTTATATACGTATATAGGTAGTTACGCTTTTTTATCACTCAGTATAATTTAAGCTTTTTTTTCAAATACTGGGGAATAAAAATTTAATCCCAGTAGTTTTTTCCATTGCCTCTATTTAACTTACATTGTTTTATATACGTCTCCACAACTAATATATTAATATTTAAATATGAAATAAATATATATTTTACTAGTATCTCGAAGTAAACAACATTTTTTTAAATAACCTTAACATGCCTTATAGACATGCAAAATATCGCTTTCCAGTCTTGCTTCATAAATAGCTACAACATGCTGCATAAACGTTGTGGGCTGTAAGTTTAATACCTGTGATGCAAGTTAAGCGGTATATACCCTCTTAATCCTTTTAGTATCAATATTCCAAACAAAAGTGTCATGTATTATGTGAGGTATTATCGAATGATAATGGGTGGTATATTGATCCACCTTGGTTTAATATGAAACGTTAATTGAGGTGAATATTTCATACAATAAGCTTGCTTCCTTCATTGCCACCCTAAATTTCGTAACTATTATACTGCAAGCTGGAAATAATAGGTCTAAATAAATGTATGGAAGCGAAACATGAGAAATGATTTAATAAAATATAAGGTTGTTAATGTGTCTATATTGTTAATTATTGATAGAACATTCTTGGCTCATTGCCGGAATAAATTTGTTGTTAAATAATATATTAGTAACAAGAAATGGGGAAATTGGGGACAAGTTTGGGTATATTAAGATCATATATGGTTGTTGTTTTTACAACAGACGAAAACATGTGCAATAGTTTTTCAATTACGTCCACGTTCATTTTTTAAAATATAAATGGAGTGATGTACTCTTTATCCTTTTTTTTAACATTAAACTCAAAGCCGGATTTAGGACTGTGGAGGCCCTTGGGCAGATTTTGTGTGGGGGCCCTACACTATTTACTATTGAAAACAAGGTCCTCGAGAACGAGTAGTTATTTTTTCTGCGAAATTCGAATCTGAAACTCGCTTTTTCGGAAAAGTGGTCAGAAAATTGTTATAAACTATTTAATTGTTTAATACATTGTAGCTAGTAAACTATTGAAGATAGAAAAATGTTCTCAAATACTTGTTTGTTCCTTATAAAAAAAGAAACAAAATGGCGTTTTCTTAATTAAAATTCGTCAAACAGAACTTAAAATATTGCAAATTTAATGCAAAAATATTGCAAAATAAGGATTTTTCTTAACTTTTCCGTCATTACTTGGCTTCTACTCAACGTAGAAAACCCCTCAGCCGCTTGTCTTAAACTTAAGGTCTAAGCATTAAAATAAGACATGATAGAACCCCTACATATTATTAGAAATAAGTTACATCCCCCTCAACGGATTATTTTTGACAAAAAAAGCAGCGTAATTTGTTTATCAGCATTTTTAACTAAGAAATATTTAAAATATTATTGACTAAAGTTTGTGAAATCCCAGGTGAAACCATCATTCTTGTGCTTAAAACGAATATTTTAAGACTATTGTGGTGGCCCCTCTCTTGTGGAGGCTCCGGGGCAGTAGCTCCTCCTGACCCTCCCCTAAATCTGGGACTGATTAAACTTTTTAAAAGTCTTAGATAACAGCTCGTCTATTTATCATCGCTAACCGACGTTCTCTTTAGATTATACACAAAAAATAAAAGTTTAAACCTATTTCTGTGATACAGAGTATCATTTCCCAAAATTATGTATAGGTTTTTACCTACATAGACATCTTTCCCAGTTTTTAATTATAAAATAAAAATACTTTTTGGAAAATTCGTGAGTGGATTCATTTTGGTGTGACCTACAACTTTTTAATCTTCGAAAATTCTGAGAATTGGGGCGTTTTGATGCGGCATTCGTCAAATATTTGTAGAGCTAGGTCCGAGCAAAAGAGCCTTGATTTTTAAAGGCCAGTATAACCATAACATTTGACCATTATTTATCTAGCAACTGTGCAAAACTTATCCGGTTATTTTTAAATTAAAGAAAATCAGGATTTTGCATTTTAAGGGTGCAGGTCTCGCTACATGGCCCAATATTTTTGAATGTCAATATATTTTCCGATGTTTGCATTAAAAAATCTAATAAGTCAAGTAAAAACACAGGGTTTTTCTTTAAATTACCCATATATCGCTAAATTGACGTTTTTTACGCAGGTCACATCAAAAACGCCCCAATTACCACAATTTTCAAAAATAAAAAAGTTGTAGGTTACGCTAAAGTGAATTCACTCACGAAGTTTCAAAGGAGTAATTTTTAATTTAAAATTTAAAACCGGGACCGATACCTAATACTTTGCTTTAAATAAACATGCATATATGGTGGAAATTTTAAGTGATTTGGTTAAAAATATTTACCTTTAGAAAATAGAATTACGTTGTGCAGTTTGTCGTCCCGCGAAGTATCTACAGGATGGTACAACTCATACACCAGCAAAAGTGTGCAAATAACAAGCATGCTTAGAATGATTAAAATAAAAAAGACAAATCAAAACACTTACGGCCGAGTGATGATCGCGTTGTTAAATTTAGCAATGAACTTAGCAATCGTTAAAAGTTAACAACGGTTTAGAATGTTTAACAAAACGTCATTGTCAGTGTTATTCAATGATTTTAGTAGGCAACCTGTCAAAATCTAACATTTTGTTAAACATTCTAAACCGTTGTTAACTTTTAACAATTGCTAAGTCCATTGCTAAATTTAACAACGCGATCATCACTCGGTCGTTAATGTTATTTATTTGTTACACTTTGCCCTCTACAGGGTGTGTCAAGTTAAAATTAAATTAAATATTAATTCTAACGAACTTCTTATATTAACCTATTGTAACAGCTAAACAATTAATAAAATATTAAAATGCCTTTTTTTACATATTCAGTGTATTAAAGTCACTAAGAGGGTAATTTAAAAGTAGGAATTTTATACCTATATGTACGGGGTATAAAAAATAAAATCTACATAGGGATCAATTACAACTTGTGTATGTGTGTATTCAAAGGAAAAAAAAATCTATTGGTGTATATAAGTGGGTAAAAAAATATGCACATTTTTATGGTAATCACAACACAAGTTATATTTGTTACTCATTTTTAATTAAAACGAACCTGTAACGTTAACATTTAAATTTTAATATTAAATCATAAAAATAACGAATACCCAATAATTGGAAAAATGTAGGCAATTAGGGTAAACAAAATTAAAAACTGAAACTAGATACCGATTGAGACCAGATTCTTATTTATTTTTGTTGCATCTAGTGGGGAATTGATTAGCAGGTGCATTCTTTTTCAAAAATAGTGGTTTTTTGTGACAACAACTTAAGAATTGCATTGTGTTTTTGACATTTTAGGTTATATCCAGGTGATTTCCGAAGTTTTTTTTGCTGTTGCGTTGTATTACCCAGCTAGGTCGAACAAAATTGCTTTCCTTCACAACGTACCCACAAACACTATTTTTTAAATTACTGGGTATCTTTTGGTTTTCGTGACGGCAATGCGTATCCAAAATGTTATCGAGCAGAAATGTTGACGGAAATTTTACACGCGACGCTTGCTACATGTTCACATGTTCCTACGGTTTGTGTCCCAGATTTACATGTGCAATAATATTCTAGACTTTCGACATTATCGTATTGAATTTATAGTTGATAATTTGTGGCGTTTTAAAATCTTAGATAAATCCTCACCCTTATTACAATTTCAATATGATTATTGTTGTCATCAATATGTACTACCTTTCCCGTGCCTTTTATCTTGGAAATATGAGAAAGCTAAATTAATGTGACAGGTGCTAACCGCATGGTCTCGTAGTTATTTCAAACTAAGATTTAAAAAGTTTGGAATATGTTAATAATTTAGTAAAACCCACCTGCCACCTCTTTGTTGTAACTGCTGATTTTTAACACGAGCTTTCGTCGTATCTGGTTAATTAGCTATTTTAAGAATTTTTTGGGGTAGTTAAGTATTTGCCACCATTATGGTTAGTGGTGGAAAATACCACAATTTCAGCACAGCTAAGTTGCTGATATTCGAGGTCAATAACATATATCGCAGTAATTTTTTTAATCTTAAATGCCACATCTTTTCAATTATTGGCTGGTTTTACTTATTTTTATATATTTTTTAATTATTAAATAAACACACGACTTGTGTTAAGGGTATCATAAAGATGAGGATTTTTTTACTTGCTTGTTGAATACATTTTTTTGAATGCCCTGTACATATATGTCACTAACCCTTATTTTGAATCACCCTCTTAGTTACTTTAATACATTAAATATGTAAAAAAGGTATTTTATTCTTTTATTAATTGTTTATTCGTTATAAAAGATTACAATAAATAGTTCGATATAAGTACCTCATGTATTATTCAATTTTAACTTGACGCACCCTGTAAGATTGTCTTAAAATCTTAAACCTAGAAAACACAGTATAAGGTCAAAAATGTCATAAAAAAAGTAACTTTTTTGATTATTCTGTTTTTGTTTTAATTATGTTAAACATGCTTGTATTTGCATACTTTTTCTAAACTATGATTTGGACCACCCTGTAGATACTTTGCGCACTGACAAACTGGAAAACATAATTATATCTTTTAAAGGTATGCATTTTTAACCAAATAACCGAAATTCTCACTTTTTATTTATTTATTTTTTTAAATTTATTTAAAGTAAAGTAATATAATATGATTTTTATACTTTTTAGTGGCGTATCTTTAGGCAGCCCTAGCTTAAAAATATGTCCAGTGACTCCCCAAATTTTTAAAAAAATATTGTCAGTAAAAAATTCACCGATGGCGTTTTCCAATGTAATTAGAGTGGGGTCCTTTAGTACCTAAAGCCTCGAAGCTGTGAAAATAATCCAGGAACTTTTTCACGTATTCTAGAGAGCCTTTAAAAAATGGCATTTAAATTGTATGGAAATTAGAAATAAAAAAAATTATCGTAGCAATAAGTAACTTACATTACATAACAAAATGCGAATTAACTATAAGTTTTGTTTCGATTTTTGTACGTACTTAATTATAAAAACAAATGGTGAAAAAAATTGCGTCTTTGAAGATTGGTTTACATTTTACTAATAAAATAGTTAAATATATAATTCATTGATCTTATATGTGTAGCAATTGCTACACCGTTTTTCTCACAAAGGTATTCATAGAAATTGTTCAATTCGGGCATTTAACCAAATTTCTTGTAGTTATAAATATTAAAAATTCCTTTTTTCCTTTTTTTTTTTAATTTGTAAATAAAAAAAATCTCGTGAAAAATATGAGAATCAATATAGTCATTTCGAAAACTGGTGCTCCAGCAAGGGGACAAAAAGTATTAAAGAAGAAGTGTTCTTGGCCTATTTTGCGGATTTGCAAAAAACATTTAAACCTAATACTTTATGGAGTAAGTACTCTATGTTAAAATGTGTCCTCAAAGTGAAAAGGAACCTTGATTTAAGTTCATATTTCAAGCTAACATCACTACTTAAACACCAAAACCTGGGATACCGGCCAAAAAAATCAAACACTTTCAGCAAAGAAGAAGTTTCAAGATTCATGAAAGAAGCACCTGATAATATTTACCTTCTAATAAAAGTTGCTACAATTTTTGGATTAGCCGGTGCTTGTAAGAAGATGAACTTACAAAAATAATGATTGATTACATACAGGATAATGAAAATTTGATAGTGGTGAAAATTCCTGACAGTAAAAATAACACTTCCAGAATCTTTGTAGTGTCGGATGAAACAAATAACGGACTTTATCTGCAATTGTACCGTAAATATGCAAATTTGCGAAAATCACATACCCTACACAGACCTTTTTTGTCCAGTATAAACAAGGAGCATGCAGTACGCAATTGTGGGAATAAATTCAATAGGTAAAATGCCTTCAGAAATTGCTGCATACCTAAAATTAAAAAATCCAGAAGAGTACACTGGACATAGTTTTCGTCGATCCTCTGCTACTATGTTAGCGGATTCTGGAGAAGGAATTACCAATGTCAAGCGACTTGGGGGCTGGAAATCAACGTGTAGCTGAGAGCTACATTGATGAATCCATCAAGTAGCTCTAGAAAAAGGATATGTCGAATAAAATATTGACCATGAACAACTCCCCTCCTGAGCTAAGTCAACCTTCATCAAGCCGTACAATAAGCGCTTCCATAAGCCACCCGCTAAATGAAATTACAGGTTCTGCAATTAATTTACAATATGCTAATAACTGTTCTTTTGTTGTAAAAGTCGCGTGCGGAAAAGTATCACTTTGCGCACTTGTTAAGAAAATAACTATTTCTGACTATACTAAGACACCAAAACTCAAAAATTAACAAAATGTGGACATAGAAGGTCTTGTGGCAACGAGAATATAAAGTACACGCCTTAATTAAGGTATCATATTAAACAAAGAGGGATCAGTATACTACCCATTATATCTCGATAATACCTCATACAATACATGAGGCTTTGCGTTAGCATATTGTTTTTAAAGATTAAGAGGATATGTTAGCGTTTAGTATGCCTAGCGTACTTTAAATTTAAAGTCAGTAAGGCAACAAAAACTTGCATTTTTAAATGGATCACGTTCGTATCTTCTTATATTTTAAAATAAACCGTCTAATTTGGTGCATATTTGCTAATAAACCGAACTTTACGGGTTTTGAAATAATAACATGTCTTTAATGGATAAATTGGGTCCCTGCTGGGCGAATCTTATTTTTTTGCAAATTTTAATTAATTTAGTACTGCCTTATTGTAGGCTTGTTGCACATATTTTTTTATTGCCTAAAAATAACCCCTTATACCTAAATAATACTTTTTTCAAATATTTTTTTAAACAAAACATTATAAAAGCATTTTAAATTTAAATACACAACTCCCTAACCAAAACAACATCTTGGTATTTAAATGCGCCTAATGTCACAAAATAAAATGCAAACCTGAACTTTTCAGACACAGACAGCCACATTTTACTGGGGGAATCTACAGAATGTCAAAAATTACTAAAAATGTATCAGCGTAATTATACAGTGTTCCAAATCGAGTCTCATAATTGAGATATCGGAAACTTGAAGAGAAACGAGGTCGGTTAAATGGAGGCAAAGTTGTGCAATTTACTGCTGATCAAAAGGCCACCTTAAAATACTTCCGAAGACTTTTGGAAAAAAACGAATATTTGAGATTTCATGTTTATTTTTTATGACATCGACGTTTTGTCATTGAGCAGCCATCATCAAATTGGAAAATTACCATTTATATAAATTTTGTTGAATAAGTGCTATACATCATTGGTTTTGGGATCTTAGAAACCCTTAAATTTCATAATAAAAAATCCAGAACAGTGGTTAAAAAAACATAGTTGATGGTGGCTTAGAGACGAATCGTCAGTGTGTAAATCTAATAACACTATCTTATAGAACGGAAAAAGTAGCAACAGAAATGTGAAATTTATTTTGTTACATCTATTCAAATGGAGTCATAAAAAAATAAAAATAAAATCGCGAATATTAGTTTTTTTTAAAGACTTCGAAAGTGTTTAAAATGTTTAAACTTCCAAAGTGACATTTTAATCATCGTCAAATTGCGCAAATTTGCTCCCATTTAACCTGCCTCACTTCTCGTCAAGTTTCGGAGATCCCAAAATGAGGCTCGAATTTGTGACACCTTGTACATTATTTAGAGTTTTTTTTCTATACACAAAGATAAAAAAATAAATTCTTACACCTTATTCTGCTTCTCTTTAATATTGAGATTAGTTTTTATATATTTTTACTACCTAGTTTTCATTAATTTGATACATTTTTCATTTCTGTTCCGATTTGTTGGCATCTAGAAAAAATAAAATAATATAAATAAATATATAGGGTACCAAAACTATGAAAATTAACTTTACTTATGAACTATAATATGGAACCTAATTAAAGTACTAAAGGTAATTTCTTTAGTATAATAGACCTATATATTTATTTATATTATTTTGTTTTTTTTTTGTATGCCTAAAAATCAAAACGGAAAAGAGGAATGCATCAAATTTAAGAAAAGGAAGTAAAATTATATAAAAACTAATCTTGAGTATTATTATAAAGCAGAATAAAGTGTAAAAATCTATATTTTTACCTTTATGAAAGTTTGTTTATGGAAAAAAATCTTAAATAATATACAATTACCCTAAAAAATTTTTAAGTAGATTTTAATTTTAAACATCCTGTAGATTTCCCAAGTAAAATGTGGCAAAACTGTCTGTGTCTGCAAAGCTTAGGTTTACATATAACCATAACATTGAAATAAAATATGTCTTTAACTCTCATTAGTGCAATATTTAATATTTTTTTATAATATTTTGTTCTTCAGATTCAACATCTGTTCACATGAATCAAATTTGGTCCAGTTTTTAATTTCCTTGACACCCTCTTTCGCAAATCATATTAAAAAGGCATCTTTATATAAAAAAAATATTACAGCCGCCAGTTTTAATGCGATCAAAAGCTAAAAAAATTCTTTTGCATTTTGCCATTTAAACGAGTAAACACAACAGCATTTGTTTTGCAAAATTAGAGATGTTTTAATATTTTAATTTTCCCTTGTTATTCCTTAATAAGCTTACTGTATGCCAGAACTCCTTAATATTATCTGACACACTTTTTGCATTACTGCCTAAGGCAAGCAAGTTTACTAGGGTCTTTTATATCTCTGTATATATTATCGAATTAAAACAAAAGCCTAAAAATCGCGTCTACTAGAATTTACAAAAACAAGGCATATTTCCAAAAAAAAAAAATTGAAATCTAATAAATTTGGAATTAAGTCTGCACAAAGGTCTGCTCCGTGCAGTTACCACCAATCACAAGGAGTCAGATTTGAAGGTCAGACATGAACTCAAGATGGTAATTATCCCCAAATTAAATGAAAAATATATAATTACACTTAAAAAAAAGTTCTAACTTTATGTCTATAAACTACAAAATAGCAGATTTACACTTTGCATTAGATATATGTTAATTTTAACCCTAATCACTATAAAGTGATACAATCGCACTTTGGAAATGTGCCCATCGTCCGGGTTTGTCAAGTCGCGGCCCAAATCATCAGGTAGGTAAAGACTTCAACCAAATTGCGCCACAAAAATAAGGGTTAGCCCAAATAAAATTTCCAGTTAATAAATGATTACCTGGTTTGACCCAAACAGGATTGAATTATTGCAGCCTGTAATACGTACCATATTGAAAATTAATAAATTTTGTTAATAACCTCTACGTGTGGATAATTTAGACAAATTCAAAAGCCCCCAGTTCTGGTCGGTCATGGTTAGTTTTGGTTAGTTAAATCGGCTTTTTATTTTCCCCAATTATATTTCAGATCTATTTCGTCGTATTTTGTTTACGTTCGACTGTATTACTTATTGCAGATATTTTTATTTAAAAGTGATTTTTTTCTTTATAGGCAAAAAATATTATAATAAGTTATTGTTGTTATGTTTATGTGATTTGATATTTAGTTAATGTTAATTTCTCAAAGCAAAAGTGACATATAATGTTTGTTGTGCTTCACGTTTAACTACAGTTTAAAAAAAAATTCTGTTTTTTCATTTCTTTTTACAGCTGTTTTGGTCTTTTTTTAGTGCATTTAATTCGCACCCAAATTAAATTGGGCCAGTATTAAACGATTTTTCTAGGTAAAGAAGTCGCTGGGAATCACGAAGTAGGATCTATATTTGATCAAAATAGTGTTTATGTTTATTGTAGTTATTATTTTTTAAAGATCTAACTATTAAAAATGCATTAATAGCGTGGAACATTAAAGCCACTTATATTCTTTTTGACACGATATAACTTTTATAGGGTTGCGAGGTGCAATAAAATTTGCTGAATCGTTGCGTGCTGGACACGCAAAATACTTAGGAATAAATTAGGAAAATTTTGACTGCTTTAAAAGTAGAATTTGGAGTGAAAAGAAAATTACAGTCATTTAAGAAATTGTTATGGTTGATGTTTCATTGCCATTAACAAAGGTAACTGTTTCGAATAAACGTTAAATTGTTTTAAAAAGAAAACTTAGCTAAAAGATAATAGTCCCAAAGTTAAGAAAATTTAAATTGTTTTTAAGCACTTAGAAAATGTATCTTTATTTTTAGTTTGCCTACATATATTTATTTTAAAATCGGCATATGGAGGTTAAAAAAAAGATTGTTCGGGTGTTTCATTCACTTTACATTTAAAAGACAACAACGACATTTTCTCATCTATACACGGTGTACCAAATTAAGTGGCCACTATTGCTAACTCTTTTATTATTACAGATACAAAATCAAATAAAGTAACAAAGTAGTAGCAATTTTTCTTTGATTTTGATGATGAAAAAAAAAACAATTGAATAGCGCGTTTCCGAATAAATGATTAACAATCATTTTTTTTTATGGAACATCCTGTAAATTTTTGACCAAAACGTTTGCAAATCGCCCACAGAACAAACATTTTATGTTATATTAGCCTAAAATTGAAAATAAGCTTGTGTTTTTTTTATTTCTTACACTAAAATAAAACAATAAAGAGAGAATTTAGTTTTATTTTAAAAATACAGCCAACTTGTCTTAAAAATAAATATGGTAATAATTCTTATTATTTTCAATTTTAGGCTGATATTACATAGGAACTTTTTGTTCTGTAGGTGATTTGCAAACGTATTGGTCAAAAATATATAGGGTGTTCCATTTAAAAAAAAATATTTTTATCCATTTATTCGGAAACGCGCTGTTTAACTGTTTATTTATTTTTTTTTTCATCATTTTAATCAAGTGGGCTAGTTTGTTAATTTAAGCGATTTTGTCTCTGTAATAATAAAAAATTTAGTATTAGTGGCCACCTAATTTGGTACACTGTCTACAGGGTGTTACTTAATGGTATGTCATAATTTGAAGGAGGCATTCCTGGATCGATTTTAAGTCGTAAAGTTCATATAAACCTGGGCCCTAAAATGCTTAGTTATTAAGATACAGGGTGTTAAAGTTTTATTTTATTTTCACTTTTTAATACATTTTTCAAACACGGTTTGAGATATTGAACTGAATTTTGGCACAGGATATTATGGCATAAAAGCAACCAGTGGCGTAGCTATGACGAATTTTCAAAACAATTTTACAAAAAAAAATACTACGCCATTGACTTGGGAAAAAATTATGGTTTTATAATAATTATCAATCAATTATAAACAAAAAATCCCTCTTTCATTTTTGCCGTAAAACTTACCGTTTGGGAGAAATCGTTAATTAAAAAAATATCTTATGTACCCAAATTGCATCTTGAAAAATTATTATTGAAATAAATCAAGTTAGCTTTGCTCGTTGCCAGCGATTGTTGTTTTGTTGTTGTAAACATTATGACACTGACGTTAATTATCATTCTTGACAGTTTGTATTTATTTCTCCTTCGATCTTAAATCGTGCATTTTGCTAGTTAAAAAATGGTAAATTATTCTAATTTGGAAATGACACAAATGCATTTCCTTTATGGTCTAGCTAATGGTAATGCTGTGGAGGCGCGGCGTTTGTATCAAGAAAGGTATCCTAATCGCGCTCTCCCAGATAGACGAACATTTATAAACATTCATCGTCGTCTGACTGAATCTGGCAGTTTTAAAGCTAATATTTCCGAGGAAGGCCCCGTACAGTTAGAACACCGGCAGTGGAGGAGGCTGTCCTGCATGCAGTCGAAGAGGATCCAACCACAAGTACGCGAAAAATAGGTATGGCATTAAACATCTGCTACAAGACGGTATGGGAGATTTTAAGAGATTCTTTGTTATATCCTTTTCACATACAAAGGGTTCAGGCATTGCTTCCTAGAGATTATGAACCACGTACGCAATTTTGTAGATGGTATCTCCAAAAAGTAACAGAAAATCCTCATTTTGATGCCAAAATATTGTTTACGGACGAAGCAAATTTTTCAAGAAATGCAATAATCAATTTCCATAACAATCATTACTGGGCCCAGGAAAACCCTCATGCGATTACAGAGACACATTTTCAGGAACAATTTTCACTGAACGTTTGGATCGGTATCGTATCCGACCATTTAATTGGACCATTTTTTTTACCAGGACGCCTTAACGGACAGGATTATTGTAATTTTCTCCAAAATGATTTGCCTTTGCTTCTTGAAAATGTTCCTCTTCAGTTACGGCAACAACTTTGGTTTATGCATGATGGCGCTCCCGCCCACTTTAGCATATTGGCTCGTGAGCATTTAAATAGAGCCTACCAAAATCATTGGATAGGCCATGGAGGACCACAATTTTGGCCACCTAGATCGCCTGACCTGAACAGCCTAGATTTTTATTTGTGGGGACACCTAAAAACATTAGTTTATCATACACCAATTGTGACATTAGAAGAACTCAGAAATAGAATTATTGACGGATGTGAAACTATCCGAAACACGCATGGAATTTTTGAAAGGGTTCGTAATTCAACGAGAAGAAGAGCAGAAGCCTGCATAGAGGCGAGAGGTGGTCATTTCCAACATTTTTTGTAAATTATGTATGTATTGTATTTAATTGTTATTGCTTTTTGTTCACTAGTTTGTAAGAAAATAGCTTAAAAATAAATATTTGAAAAATGTATTTAAAATTGAAAATAAAAGTTTAACACAATCAAGAATGATAATTAACGTCAGTGTCATAATATTTACAACAACAAAACAACAATCGCTGGCAACGAGCAAAGCTAACTTGATTTATTTCAATAATAATTTTTCAAGATGCAATTTGGGTACATAAGACATTTTTTTAATTAACGATTTCTCCCAAACGGTAAGTTTTACGGCAAAAATGAAAGAGGGATTTTTTGTTTATAATTGATTGATAATTATTATAAAACCATAATTTTTTTCCCAAGTCAATGGCGTAGTATTTTTTTTGTAAAATTGTTTTGAAAATTCGTCATAGCTACGCCACTGGTTGCAAAAAAATTAAATGAACATCTGAAAAGTGTGTTTTTATGCTATAATATCCTGTGCCAAAATTCAGTTCAATATCTCAAACCGTCTTTGAAAATGTATTAAAAAGTGAAAATAAAATAAAGCTTTAACACCCTGTATCTTAATAACTAAGCATTTTAGGGCCCACGTTTATATGAACTTTTCGACTTAAAATCGATCCAGGAATGCCTCCTTCAAATTATGACATACCATTAAGTAACACCCTGTATATTCCTAACAATTTATTATATTTCAATAAAAAAATAGGACCACTTCGGTCCAGGTCCCGAGGTATAGCAAGCTGAGTCTGCTTAGCCCTATTGACCCCTATGAACTTGCAGATCACCTGCAACAAAAAAGAAGAAAAACCCCCAAAAAAAAAACCAAGAATAACAAACACCAATCTACGTCTAGGTGACAAGTCGGCCATATTTTCGCATGTCAACCTAATAGCGGCTCTACACTCGCCCGCAAATCGCAGATGCGGTCTTTGGCCCAGATTCGCGTCATACATCTACAGGAAAAAGTATTGCTTTCTACACTCGCAATGATTATGTTTATTATGTTTCTTTGTTGCGCGATCAAAAACCTGCATCGAATGGAGAACACCTCGAAAAAAGTAAAGCCGCGAAACCATCTATACTTGCGTTCTACGACTTTCACGGGCTTTAGCGCAGCAAGTGTAGGTCAAGGAAGTTTAAAGGTGTATGGAAGCCCAATACTGTAGAACAAAATTGTCCAGGCGTGCAGGGCAGCGGGAATCGGGGGGTTGGCCCCGCGGAGTTTGCGCAATGGATAGTAGGTCAGAGCCGGACTTCCATAATTCTTTGTTACTATCTATAAAGTTGACATCATCAAATGTCAAATTGAAGCATTCACTGTTTTTTTTTTATTTTTTGCACAAAATTGTTGGTTTTTAAACGATACTACCATAGAATATTTAAAATTATTGTGTAATATTGGATTTTATATCATCTGATATAATATGGAAAGAATAGATGGCGCCACTTCACAGCCTTCTATTTAAATGGTCAATATTTTTTGGGAGTTTTGTATTTTTACCAAAAATATTAGTAAATAAATAAAACACGATTTTTAAAAATAAATTTCAAACATTGTATGATAGTTTCATGTACTTATCATCAATTTTGTGATAAAAGAAGGGCAAGATAGTGTAAAGGAGTTTAATCTTATCCTAAGATTGTGGTTGTATATTAAAAAGTAAAATTTTTTATAACTGCTTTTTAGGCATATACCTTTCACTAATAACAAACATTCATAAGACAGAATAACAGTGGTTAAAAATGTTTAGTAACCTTTGCTCCCTAGGTATCCATTGTAACAGTAACCGTTAAATATTATGTGTCTACAGAATGTCGAGCTAAAGTTGATAATGTAAGTTTAAGAAACCAAAAATCTAATTTCTTTTTAAACAAACACAGAAAAAGCAAAAAGAAACTTTAACATAAATTGTACTTTCTTTTATTCAATTAGAGGGACCTGTATAAATTAAAATTTGCCTGGTCTGCCCAGTAATTAATAATTTTGATCCTTTAAAAGAATGTCAAAAATTATTAAATGAAATAAAAGTACCTAAATGTCCACCTTATTTTTTTAATAATCCACAGAAATACACAAACATTGTGGAAATCATCTAAAAGATAGTTAAGATTGCCTTACTTTTCTCACTGACATTGCCTATGAAATTTTCATTTTCTATAATTCATAATTGATATATTATTATTTATTCGGTTACCTAACGTTATGTCTCATAAGAAGCACCTAATTTAAATATAAGAAATACTTACCAAAAGTAAAAAATGCCGGGTATGTTACCCTTAGATTTGCAAGACAAAACCATACAACCTCTAGTCATTTTGTTACGATATTATAAATAACAAACAATAAACACAAAATCATAGTTACAATTTAATAAACACTAATCACTAACTGCAACCATAAAATATAATCACAAAAGCAAAACAATCGAAACTAATACGGCTCTCATAAAAGTATAATGTGTTGCCTAACTACACATTGATTTAGCAGTGTGTAAGTAGGCAACACATTAAATTATTTCGTGTATTTTCGTTATTGCGCAGAATCGGCGGGGCCAACTCTTACAGTTATTTTCATACTGGGCTGGACATTTTTTGATCGAATGGGCCATAGCATTGGGCTTCCATACACCTTTAAACTTCCTTGGTGTAGGTAGACCCTTTTTTTAGACTACATTAAATACAATACATATGTGTTTTTAAAAAACGTGGGACAACTCACAAAAATATTTTTTGGTCAAAAATAAGATAAAAAGGTTATCAGGTTTTCGGTTTAAATAAAACTTGATATAATTAGAACATTGACCGAAATACACTTTTCAATGATAAACTTTCGTTATTACTATAGATCGGTCAATTGTATTATTTATTTTTACAATTATCTCGTCATAAGTATTTAAATATTTTGTAACTTGTATTGAGTCGGCTTTACTTGGTGGAAGTCCATTATATAGAGGAGTGATAACTTAGAAAAGAAATAATCTTTCAAACTTCCACAATTTTTTATTTTTAAGTTTTATTTATACAAAAGAAAACTCGACATGTTTCCAACACTGTTGCTTCATCAAAGGAGTTTGAGAGACTGGTATTACTATAAACTAAAACTTACAACCAACATGTACACAAATAAGCAGGTAGATATTTACAATAAAAACAATAAAACTAAAACCAATAAAGGAAAGAAATCGGGTGTTTATAAATTAAATGCAATGACTGTCCAAAAATTTTTTCATAGGACAAACGGGTAGGAATTTGATAAACGTGTTAATGAACATTATTCTAGTTTTGTTAAAAAGAAAAAAGATTCTAATTACTCCAACCATTTAATAAAGAACAACATTCATTTAATTTTAACTATGACATTCTACATATTGAAAAAAAAGTGTAAAATTAAATTTGCTAGAATCCATGGAAATAAACAAGCTCAAAAATTCCAATATTCTTTTAAACAATCAATTAGACTTAAATTCTTCTCCGTTATTGAATCTGTTTTATTAATAGGTAAATATAATAATTAGGTTTTCCTATTGTAAATATCTACCTGCTTATTTGTACATGTTGGTTGTAAGTTTTAGTTTATAGTACCATCTCTCAAACTCCTGATGGCCAGTGTTTGAAACAGTCAGTTTTCTGTATAAATAAAACTTAAAAATAATTGTGGAAGTTTGAAAAGTATTATTTCTTTTCTAAGTTATCACCTCTATTTAAATATTACTATTAATAATAATTGGTACCTATTTTCTGCTAATTTTTATGTAAAAAAGGTGTCCCTGAATTAACTTATTAAATTTAGCGGTTTTCGAGATACGTGTATAGTGGTTCGAAAAGAGTAACACATTAAAATAATGAGAATACTCATTTTTGCTAAACATTTTCGGTCACTGCATCAAGAACATTAGAATTAAACTGCACATTTTTTAATAAATTTAGTAAAACCTCTTTTTATTTTGAAGTCAGGTGATTTTGTATTTTCGGGACACCTTGTATAAAACAAATTAATGGGTCCTATCTTGTTCTACTAATATTCTGCTATCTAAATGAAAACTATTGCGTTTTTAAATATACTTTTCTTATATATTTAACAAAAAAATTATAGCATGTCAGATATTTTTAATGTTTTAAAACTGAATTTCATTTTCCTTTTCTGAAAACTTTGATTATTTTCTATTACTTATTTTTTTGTTTTTAATTCGCATTTCTTTTACTTTACTTATCATTAAGTAAAGTATTTCTAAACTGTAAATCATAAAAATTTCTTGACCCTAAAATCATATAAAGCTTTAAAATCAAGGTAGATTTTTTAACATCTTTAACTCTTGCACAGCGATTTATGTGGAAAAGTGGTGATATTGACAATCTGCTTTCGTAAACCTTTAAATCAGTCAATCAGACTAAAGTAATATCCAATTTCGTTGAAAGCCGAAGCCTATATAGAGTTAAAATACTGAAAGTGGCAATGAATAAGGATAAATGTCATAAAGAAATATATATGAAGTTACAACCTATACACGGGGTAATTGGTTAAATATGTTGAAATAGTTACTTTGGTACCAAAGATGTAAAATTCTACTTTTATGAAGCTCTCGCGTAAAAGTGCTTTACGACAGAGCTGCAAACAATGTGTTTGTATGACTAGAAAATATTCAAAAAGTATAATTTCTTAGTATTTTATTACCACGCTTTTATTAGCTTGACCTGTATTTATGTAACAGAATCTTTCATCGTATTTTATAACGTTCTAATGTCCGAGATAGGTTTAAAGTGAGTGGACTTTTTACGCCCTCCACTGCGACCGCTCGGTCAATTGTGGCTCACACCTTGTTATATTTGTCCCAATATGATCGGACTTCTAATGAATCCGACAGCAGATTAGGAAAGAGTTCTTACATCACCTCTTACTCGTGTCGCTACCGGACTCCAGCACAATGTTTTCTGATGTGTCCGGTGTCCCTGTCTCCTGGAGAGTATGACGAGCAGACGATTAGATCCATCATGCCCTCCTCTCCCGGTCTAGTGACGTGGGTGTTATCAGGTCCTTGTTACAGGAACCAGATGTTTTTTAAGGCCGCATCTTCGGCCTTATTCTGTGAAAACGGTCCCATCCGCTTTCTGTTTAAAGCCGGGGAACCCTTTTTTATAAAGGCGGTTCTGTTCGCCTTCTGTTTGGATTCAGAAAACCCTTCCTAAGCACCTGTTTGTTCGGGATGGATTAGCCCTTGGATTAGCACTTCCCCGTGAAACAGGTGCCGGTGACTTCAGGGGCACCTTACGAAACGGATTCACCCGTTTCGATTGGCGCACCTTTGTCTGCTTGTGACCTTTGTCACTTTTTTTCCTATGAAAGCGGTTCTGTCCGCTTTCTGTATGGAGCTAGGAAGTAATAGTCCACCACGGCAAAGCCCGCATTACCGCAATAAGGCTAGATACTCTGAGAGGTCGCTCTGTATCTCAGAGGCACCGTTGGGGACACCGTTTAAGGCACAAGATGTCATTCACTCATCAGCACGGTATGCTAGCACCTTGAGTTAAAGCCTTGTGTTCATCTTAGCTTCTGATCCCGTTCCATACGGTGGCAACAAAAGTTGTCGATAACCAGCAACTCTAGCGCATGTTCCAAAAGATCCTACTGGGCCCAACCACAACGACGATGTGAACACAGCGGTTGGGCTAATGTCCTAATTAGGATTGTCAGAATAAAAAAAAAGATAATAAAACTTTGTTAAAATGAAAAAATACTTGCGCTTTCGCCAAGGCCAAAATGGCACAAAACACTTCCTACAAAAATCAAAATAATTATTTTTGTAGAAAGGGTTTTCCAATGATCCTTATGTTGGGTACGCTATGGGATTTTTGTTTTCTATATGGAATTTATGATTCGTCGGCCATAACAGATTTATTGAAAAATATAGTAATATAGACTAAAACTCGAAGCTCTTGATTAGGATTACTTTTGATGTTTTTTTGAGATTAAAAAATTCAAAAATAAATATTAGTTTTAAAAAACTGAAAAAACACCCTTTTATAGCAAATTGAACTAAAAAGTAGAAAATAATTTTTTAGTAAAAATAGATTGTATTACAGTTATCGAAAGTCCTATAATCAATTATGACTAATTTATTTGAAATAAATTTAAAACAAAAATAAGGTTATAAACATAATAATTTAGTTATAGTTAAATAGCGTGGGGTGCAATTTACTATATTTTTATAATAACTATAATTGTATAAGTAGCTACCAATAAAATAATTGCATCATTTAATATCAAGGACCTCACGGTTTTTAACTATTATTTAATAATTTTGTTAAAAACCTAATTTGTATTTTAATCTTATTCCATATTAATTAGTTATAGTTGATTATTGGACTTTCTATCACAGTAACACAACCTCTTTCTACTTAAAAATTATTTTTTACTTTTTAGTTCCGTTTGCTAAAAAAGCGTCTTTTTTTAGTGTTTTAATTATTTTGTTGTCCAACTTTAAATTATTAAAAATATTAATTAAACAAAACAAATAATTGCCAAAGAATTTCTACATCTCCAAAGTAAAGGGTTTTTCAATAAGAATGATATGATTTTGTAATGTAGTAACCATGGTAATGAAGTTATACCTGTCACTAGTTGTCATTTATGTTTAGTACACTCTAATAATTTATTATGGCTAAATACTTGTTCCAAAACCATTTGGTTATTGTCCAAAAATTTTACGAAAATTGTTGTTCTTTTGTGAACACTTTCGCGTACTTTGCGAAAACTTTGGTCTGAATAATCGCCCCTTTGTGCATGCCATTCGTCGCATCGTTGAGAAATTTGAAAGTAATTTTATTCCCTAAGATGTAAAAACTCCAGTAAGACGCCGAAATGCCAGAACTCTTGAGCATGTTGCTGCTGTAAGAGATAGTGTTGCAGAAGATCCAAATTTATCCATTCCTCATCGTGATCAAGAGTTAGGACTTAAAAAAACAACTTGGCCAATTTTGCAAAAAGATTTAAATATACACCCGATTAGATTGTTTTGACTCAAGAACTTAAGCCACTGGACCATCGTCCGCGCCGCGAATTTGCTGCTTGAAGTTTAGAACGACTTGAACGGGATCATATTTTGCCCAAAAAAATTATCTTTTTAGATGAAGCTCACTTTTGGTTAAGTGGATACGTAACTAAGCAAAATTGCCGTTTCTGGTGTAAAAACAATCAACAACAGACTTACGAGAAGCCTTTGCATCCCCTAAATGTAACTGTATGGTGTGGTTTATGACATGGTGGTATCGTTGGACCATTTTTTTTCAAAATGAGGTTGGAGATTTCGTTACAGTGAATGGTAAACGATATCCACAGATGTTGACAAATTTTCTATGTCCAAGCTTGGATGCGATTGATTTAGAAGATATGTGGTTCCAGCAAGACGGCGCTACATGTCACACTGCTCGTAAAAGTGTCGCCATACTACAAAAAAAGTTTGGTGAAAGGATAATTTTAAAAAATGCAACTGTCGCCTGGCCACCACGAAGCTGTAATTTGACTCCTTTAGAGTACTTTTTGTTTATTTAAAATCTAGGGTTTATGCAAATATGCCACAAACCCTTGATGCTTAGTGATTGAACATTGCACGCTGCATTTGTGAGATTACGCCTGATTTATTTCACAAAGTCTTCGAAAATTGGATTCGTCGAATTCACTGGTGTACACGAAGCCGAGTTGGACATTTAAACGACGTGCTATTCAAAACATAAATGTTATTGATTGTACTTTAAGATAATAGAAAAGTGTGTTTTTTTCTCAAAATTATTTATATTTTATTTAATATATCGTTCTTATTGGAAAAGCCTTTACATGTGGTACGATTAAAGTTTTTAAAAAAGGTGCTGAACCTCCGGTCTTAAAAACATATGTATAAAAAAATCACCAAAAGCAGGTATGTAAAAGTGCCAAGTTTCTATCCAAAAATCTTGGCCTTTTAAAGTACTAAGATCTAAAACTAGTCCAAGTTCTGTGCCCATTTTTCTTCTTAATGAATTTCATACCCATCATACCCTTTTTGTTTCTAGGATACATAACTACCTACTATGTGCGTTAAACTTTTAATTTAACATACACTTTTGGATACAATATCATCTATTTTTTAAGATATAGTATATTATCTATATTATATTATCTATCTAAATATCTATGAGTCCATTTATAATTAACTTTCAAAAGTGAATTTCAATTGATAAACAGTTACTACTTTTTTCAGTTTTCGTCTTTAAAGCTTAAACTTTGCCTCAAATATTTTTCATTATGTTTGTAAACCAATTTTCAATATTATCTATCACCGAACCTAGCTAATATCATCTTTTGTTTAAAAGAATTCTTTAGAAGGAAAAGAATCCAAAACCCGGTCTAAAAATAGCATTTAATATTTTACACGCACTTCAATTTCAAGGAGGAAAAATAAAAAAGGGGACTGAAAAATTCCTTTCAGTTAATATCATTTGGGAACCATCTCAAGTAAGTTACGTAGCCACTTTATGCTTCTTGTTTTCGACAAAAAATAAAATGTGTTTGTTATATACCGGATAAAAAGCAAAAAGTAACACCCATTTATAGAAAGCAATTTACTTATTTAACCCAGTTTTTTGATTTTACATAAAAATAATTATATTATAATTTAGGAATGAAAAACCGCTAAAAATGTCTGTTATCGGACAAAAGACCTTCAATGTTCATTTATTACTAATTAGTCCAGTCTCGAGGTAAAAAGAAGGCCTGTTTATGACGTTAATTTGTAACCAGTTGTTAGAAGTTGTAGAGGGTGATTACCTGAATATGACTACATAGTTTAAGACTCAAAAAAAGTGTCTAGGGGTAGGGGGTGGAGGGTTAAAAGTGCTAAAAACGTGTTTTTGTTTCTGCAAGCGCCATTTTTAATTTTAGAGGGATATGTTTAAAATTTTTTTAGGTTAAAAAAAAATCTATAATTTGAGCCCGGCTAAAATTGATTTGGTCAATTTGATTATAAAAAAATGCAAAAAAAAACGTTCAAAATAGCCATTTTTTGAAATGTTGATAATTATTGCAACAATATTATTTTATTGATTTCTATCATTGCAAAAAATCGGGTTTTTAATTTAAAGTTAAATGAGAGGTTCTAAAGCATGATCGGATAATTTGTTGCTAAGATAATTGAGTTTTACTGATTTTAGAGCCCTAATTTATTGGGCTATATCTTTTTTGTTTATAACTATTTTGGGTCTTACTAACTGTCTTTTGCTTTTTCAAGACTTATATTTTACTAATTTAAATCAACGTAATAAAAAAAAATAATAATCAGTCCTTTGCTTTGAGCCTTGAAAAAGGTACTTTTTTGTTAATATTCAATTGGAGCTGGAGCTGCCCCTGTATAAGTTACGAATTTTTGACCTAGAAATACGAAAGCTGACTTCAAAACAAATATTTTTGAAAAATAGTTTCTACTACCAGTAGGAACCGAGCTAGAATGTTTATAGTAATATCTCAATTGTTTATAATAATTATGAATTAATTTGGACGGCATTGATACTTAATACTTGAATTTGATATAGCGCATAATAAAAAGTTGTAATATTTGTTTTTATTGCTAAAAGATGTGTTTAAAGTGACTGATACTTTCGTCGGCGTGAGGGAGGTAGTGGTGGGGATAGAAGCTCTCGGATGACATGCTGAGTCAAAACTAAAAACGAGAGTTCAAATCAGCGGTGCGCGAACAAAAATAGCCATATTTCTGCGGTTTTTTATCGGATCAAGCTTTTTTATTTGGGCTTTCGCAAAAAGTTATGAATAATGGTGCATTTAGTTTTAAAAATGATTTTTAATTTTTCTTATTAACAAAAAAACAAAAAAAAAGCCCTTTCGATTTTTGATTATAACTTAAAAACCCTATTAGATAGCGAAAATTGCAAAAAATATCCTTGAGGAGAAGAAAATTTCCAAAAAAAAGTCCCGACATCCGAAACTATATCTCCATTTTTTATAATTTTAATTTAACCCGAAAATGGGCCTCCGAGCCACATTTTTGGTTGCGAGCTCGAAGTCAAAACCGAGTACGTTACACTAACTAATTTTTTAAGGTAGTAAATATAATTGAAAATTTTCAAAAAATATGGTGTTTTTAAAACACTTTAAGAATTATTTCCGTCAAAAATGTAACTTCAAAGTAAATTTTTCAACAAGTTAGACAATAATTGTTAATAAACAAAATTGTTTCGAAATTTGATCTTTATTGTACATTTTTTTATATAATTGTAAAATTTTTCTCTTTGTGAAGACCTTTTGATACATACTTAAAAATATCACGCCATAAAAGTTTAGTAAGTTTTACGGCTATATGATAAATTAACAAGACTAAGCAATTTTAAATTAACAACGGTTTAGAATGTTTAACAAAGTGTCAGATTTTGACAGGTTGCCTACTACAATCATTGAATAATACTGACAATGACGTTTTGTTAAACAATATAAACTGTTGTAACTTTTAACAATTGCTAAGTCCACTGCTAATTAACGTCATCACTGCTTATCTTTTTATAATATTTTATGCCTTTGACAATATTATCTAATTTTTCATTTTATTGTCAAAGTTTTAAAATTATTATAAACAAAGGATTACACTTATATGGCGTGATCTTGTTAAGTATGTATATAAGAAAGGGCTCCACGAGGCAAAAAATTTTTACGACAATTATTTAAACATTTTTTTAATGTACAATAAAGACGAAATTTCAAAACAATTTTGTTAATTAACAATTGTCCAACTTGTTAAAAAATGAACTTTAAGTTAAATTTTTAACGGGAATAAATTCTTTGAATACACTATAATTTTTTTACATTTTTCAATTAATATTTATTACCTTAAAGAATTGTTTCCTGTAACGTACTCGGTTTTGATTCGGAGCGCACAACCAAAAAAGTCGCGCGGAGGCTAATTTTCAGCGTTAAATTAAAATTATAAATAATGGAGATAAAGTTCCGGGATTAAGGACTTTTTTTGAAAATTTTCTCCTCTTCCAGGATCTCTTTTTACATTTTCCGCTATCTCTCATGGTTTTTAAGTTATTATCAAAAATCAAAATTGCTGTTCTGTTTTTTTTAAATAACAATTGCAATTTTCTCTGGCAGAAAAAATCCTCAAAATGTCTTTCTCAGATTTGCATTCCGCGTCAAATGAGCTATTGCTCATTTTTTTCAAAACCTTTTAACTATTTTTCGTAGGAAACACACTTCTCGACTAGACTAGTAATTTAAATTTTTATTCAAAATTTTATTTTAGTCGTTGACTAAATAGTTTTTATGGCAAGCTGATAACCTTACCAGACCAGCCAAAAATATTTATTGGAATTCACCTTGTACAACTTTTAGGCAGACGTGTTATATTCCAAGGGGGCAAAAAATAAACCGTTTCATATATATTTTCGTTAAAGGTCAGTAAAAACTGTATCAATATTTATAGTATCTGCTATAAGGGGACCACAGGGAGCAATCCTAGAAAATCCAAGTTGAAAACGGAATAATAGAGAGACGAAGGGATGAGAGAAATACCTACTGTCGGCCAGCTGGGAGAAAATGTAATTTTGAGTGCTGCATTTTTATACCATATGTCCCTTAAGTGAGAAAAAAGGAAATAAAAATAAAATTGCCCATGCTATAAACGAGAATGTATAAAGATATTTTTGTATTTATGTTTACCCATACTAAACATTTTATAAAGTATCCAATTTGTAAAATACATTTTTTACATTACTCCTTTCCAATTCTTTATCTGCGCTTATAACAGTAAGCTTCGTAGAATAACACGTATTTATCGTCTTATTTTGTTCACCTTTAAAAAATATCGTCAATTTATGTTGTTTACATATTAAAACCGGAAAAAAAGTTTTTTTTTTTTAATTTTCCTCCTCCGCTATAAAAAATTAGGAAGTTATTATCGTGAGCCAAGAAAAAAGTTGGAGGAAATTTAAAAACTTTTAAAATAAAGTATTATAACATAGAAAAAAAAAACAAAAAATATACAAAAGTTTTAGTGTAACCGTTTTGCGAAAAGATTTTGCTTGATGTCAGTGGCATTGGTTTGCCAAGGTGATTGATTATATGGTTAGATTTCATTAAATAGTATTACTATTGTTACTGGACATAATATATCAATAAATATTCGAGTTGCATATATACATTAAATTAGTTTTCAAGTTTTTTAAAATTAAAATCTGACCTTTTTCTCAATAAATCCAATTTTGGACTAGGCATATCATTTCTTGAACGCGATGTTAACAGTGCAATTTTGCCCCCTTCAGTTGTGTTTAGTGCCAGAACTTTGTTTCCTAAAAAAGGTCACAAAGAAAAGTCCTTCGGTTTATCGTACTATAGTCATTAACTCTTGGTAGAAACAAGGGGTATTTACACAACTTTTAACCCAAACAAAACACAAACTTGGTCTGTTTTTTTAGTACACGTGAGTCTATAATTAATAATAAATTTTGTAAATCAAAGACATTTTTTTTGGAAAATTGCTTGGATGTGGCAATTTCCCATTTTGTATTTCGTATTTTTTTTAAGTAAGATACGAGGACTGATACCATTTTTAGATAAAAACTTATTTTTTTATTATAGTTTTGGATTCTATATAAACCATTTTAATCACATGGCACACCCTATGGCAAAGTCTTATTTCCGGGATAATATTAATTACAAAATAACATTTTTTACAGTTTTTCAGACTGTATCGTCTAAAGGGAACATCTTGAAAAAAAATGTTTTGCGTATCTCTCCCTTAATTTTTTATTATCTACCCAAAAACATATAACATGTGGTTTTGATAGAACGGATTGGATTTTTTTTTTATTTTAGGCAAACCGAAAATTATCAGTATCTATTAAATAAAAAATAGTGACATGCCAGTCATTTTGTTCCAAGATGTACCGTTTAAATGCTACAACCAAATGTTACGTGGTACATGATTTTACAACCTTTACTTGTATTATTTTTAAAGTAATATTATGTCTATAATATATTATTTTGAATTTTTCAAAGTAAGATTGTAATTACAAGAACAAAATATTCAATACTTGACGCTTAAAATTATTAAATATTAAGTGTTGCTAGTGGAAATATTTTTAGTCAAAATATTTTCCTGGAAAATTTTTTCGAAAAAGTACGTATGTTAGTAAGATTATAAATAATATTAATGGAAGTCTCAAACTCGGAGATTCACTGATTATTACTTGTAAACTATTACTTACTTTAGAAGAAGTTGAATAATATTGTAATATTGAAGGCGTTGGTAACATCGATACAGCTATGCTTTTAGTCAAGTTGCTTAAATTGTGTTTTTTAGAAATTTTACTGTTTTGTTTGTATTTTTAATACTTGAACTTTTATTTATATTAACGTATGTGGCGTTCTAATGTTCGGATGTAAATTTCACTTATGTTTTAATAACCCCAACTGTATTTTATATTGTTGATTAATTATTATTTTGGTTTTAAGTTTGTTTCAATCGCCGAATTGTCGTTTTACCAAATACCATTCGTGCTTAGATTTTGAGCCGGATATTTTTGCCTGGTTTCTTCTTTTTCATCCTGGGAGTCGTCTTAATTCACTACCGATGGCAGCGCAACCTCTTGGGCTTTTTGTGCCTAATCTCCCATTATCTTTTATACCTATGTTCTCATTAGTCTTGTTCCTTCTACAAGTATGTAGAACCCCGAGACTGGTTAATTAATATATTTTTGTGAGCTTATTTTCGGTTGCCCAAATAGTGCCTGTCACTGTGTGAATGTAAACGCTTTACATTCGCACAGTATATGGTAGGCTATTTCTTCCCCCTCGTCGTACATTCTGCAACTTGGGTCCCCATTGTATAAACTTATCTTGTGTATGTGTCCTCTTAGGTTATCATGCCCTGTTAGCAACCCTACTGCGAAGTCTTTTCCTACTTTGTCTGAATAGTTCTTCCTTCGTTCTTTTGAATGGGCCCCTTATGAAGCTTTTTCCATGTCTTATTCTACTGAGGTTTTCCAAGTATTCCTCGTGTTTGTTTCGAATCTATTTCCTGATTTGCCCAAGTGCTGTGGTTTTGGTCACTCCAAGGGCAGATTCTGGTCCAAAATATGGTATGATCACTAGCTCATCTGCTTTTTCGTTGCCTTTTATTCCCAAATGTCCTGGTTCCCACAGGAAAGTTACCCTGTTGCGTTCTCCGAGGACTTCTAGTTCTTTTAGGCATTTCCATGTCAGCCTGGACGTTACCTTGGGGTTTACTAGTGCCCCTAGTGACGCCTGGCTGTCTATTATTATGCAGATCCGCTTGTTTTTATAAGCCCTTCGGTTATTTTCTTTTGCACAGTGCATTAAATCATGGTTTAGAATAATTGCTTTCGGAAATTTAAGTCAACCTGTTTCTCAAAATCACTTGAGCTTTGCTTTTGGGATTTTGTAAAAACAGGTTTTGTTAAATTTTCAACAGCAAGTTACTATTTGAAACCATCCAAAAAATATCCGACCAAATCTGAGCACTTATGGTATTACCTATGATGAACTTTAATTTATCGTTTAGATTTTTGAGTTTGGTAGTTTTTATTTTTCTTCTCTAATATTTTCATATATTTCTAAGGTTTTCTGATATATTTCCGAAAATATTCTCGAAATATATATTTCCGGATATTTTCCATCACTAGCGTAAGTCCTAACTTTTAGGAATACATTTTCTCATTTTTTTACAGTGTGTATAACATGTTTAGTACTCTGCACAACAGTGTTGTTATAATCATTAACCGTGCTACATATTATATGTTCAGCAGGAACAATAATGTAATTACCGAACTTGCAGCTATTTGTTACTATGAAGTTAAATATGTCGACAGTAATTACATATTTTATTTTTCATGCTGATCTATGTATCAAGGAATATTTTAACGCAAAATTTATTAAACTGTTTATGGGCCAGCATGGGATGTATTTTAAACGCGTTTTAGTTAAAGCATAAATTGTGTCGAGCGAATTATAGGAGAGATTACCATATACGTTCAAATTTATGTACTAAAAAGCTTAAATTAAATCACAAAAATACACCAAATTTCAGGTTATATTTAGTATATAAAGAATTTTATGTTAAGTAGAAATATAACTGGATTTTTGCAAGAAAATAAATATTTAATAAATTAATTGACTTAACAACGGAAAAGAAAAAAAGTCAATTTGGGATAACATTTTTCTATTGAAAGTGTGTATATTACAGGAAATGTTTCAACGTGTTTTTAACCCTATTATAACTTGGTTATTGTTATATCATAAAGGTGTGTAAATTTACATAAGTATTTTAATTACCTCTGAAAAAATAAGAAACCTATGTCAAGTGGTTTTTAAGATATTTGATTTTGAAAATCGCCCATTTTAGTACTGACTGACTGACTCACTCATCAAAATTATCGAACACTTTCGGAGGAAGTAGAATCTTAAAATTTGGTTTGTAAGTAGGCTTTGGATACAAGTTAAAGAAACATTCTAAAAACAGCACATTTTTATTTGGAACGTCCTGAAACAGGAGCGGTAATATCGTATATTTAGAAGTTTGTGTTTCTGAGGTCATACATAAATATCTTAGAATTTAAAATGCAGGCAAGTTATTTACTACACAAAAAAAATGATATATTTTTTTAAATTTTTGGATTCTACAGATTTTTTGGGGAGCTCTATATTGGGCCAAAAAGAACATCAAACCATGGTAAATTTTGTTAAGTTCGGATTGATCGTTTTTGCATAATAATTTTGCAATCCAATTTTATTTGACAAGAATTAACAATTTTGCAAATTGAGGAGTCCAAAATATTTTTTTAAAATTAAAATTGGATCATTTGGGAGTCCTCAGAAATTGTTTAAATTTATAGTTGTTCTAACCAAACTTACTATCTTTACGAAGTTTCGATGAAAAATTTGATTAAAAATATGGTTTAAAACAACGAACTTATAAGGACTAGAATTAACGCAACGCCAGTTTGTAGGCAGGGTATTTGGTATAGTGATCTGTTTGTTTTTGTTTTGAAAAAACATAAACAAATTGCCAAATTTTAAAAATCAAAATCAGGAAATTATCTTCTCTCTCTAATTCAGACATATTGGTTTTTGTGTTAACATAGGCAACATCGATTTAAATATAAACATTTATTAATATGACAGTTCTAAGATCCGATTGCACCGGCAACAAGGTTGATTTGGACAGCTGCTGTATTCGTTTAATAAAAAATTATATTAAATCAGGTGTTGTACGGCACTTCGATATCATTTTATCTCTTTTTAGTAGGTTGTATTATTCAATAACACGTTTTGTAAACTGACTTGATCAACAGCAATCGAATTGAGCATCTAAAGTGAATGACATATTTGTCTGTCACTTTAGATAATAAACAAAAATAGTTTTGTGGCTTTAAAAATATTTTTTAACAATAAAGAATCATCGATTTATAAAAATGTAATTTATGGTGCAATGCCATAAACATTGAAAAAGTTATTATTTCGGGAGTGATGTTATTCAGTGTGTTTAATCAATGTTGCCGGTTCAATGTGTTTACAAGAACTATCCCGCCTTGCCCCTTTGAATATATTAATGCCAAACAAGGTTTGTTTATTTCAATTCTATCCAAGAATTTGTTGGTTTAAAAGTACTTGTAAGGACACTTCTTTTAATATATCAAAATCATCAATCGGTCGATTGGTTGCCAAGATACAGGCTGCCAAAGTTGACCAGAATTTAAGGCCAACTTCGTGCATATGGTTTATAGGGAATTATTTTCTTATATTTTTTTATATTTTATTTAAGAGCAAAAAATACGTATTTTTTCATTTCAATTATTGCCCTTAGCAATTGTTAATAACTTTAAAAAATTGTTAAGGTGCCCAAATACTCCGATATTAATTTTTCAAAAAACAATTAAAAGCTTAAGGTGTCTAGCATATTATGTAAAATAAAAATTAAATGTCTAAGTTTAATATTCTGGACGGTACCTTATTTACAAATTATCAATTTTTTGAAGCAAAATGGTATTCCAAAATTATTGAATGAATTTTAATGAAATATGACGTGATGTTTCACTATAGCATTAAGTTTTATTTGACCGAATATGGGATCCTTAAAGGAATCTAGGGGTCCAAATAAAATCAATGCAAAAAACAATTTTTTTTCGTTGCTTTTTAGTTTATTACTATTTTGCAACACGCCTAACAGATATTACGATTTCTAACTAATCCTATCTTGTAGAAGATTTAATTACGAATATTTTATCTTCCTATTTTTTTTACGGCTAACACTTGTAAAGTTATGGGCAATTTAAGTAATAAAAAATGTTTTTTTTGTTGATTTCTTACACTTTGTATATTTAGCTAATAGTGCAACTATATAAGGGGTTCTACCTCGGAATAAGAGATAAGCTGTAAACTCGTATACACCTACAGCGCAGACACGTAATTTTATGGGACTTTTGAAACAACTTATAGAACAACAAAAGAAAGGTGTATACGAGTTTACAACTTATTTTTTGTTATTCCGAGGTTGGTCCCTTTTTTTTTTCTTAAGTAACTGCACTAAAATGTTTTGCATCATTCTGAGAGGGAGCATGTACAGGGTGATTCATGAGGAAATGTCAATTCTTCAGGTACGTAGTCAGGGTTCAAAAATAAACATAAAAGTCTATACAAATATGGGTTCGCAAGGCCTTCGTTTCCGATATACAGGGTGTTAAGGTACATGCATAGGCACTTTATGTGTATTTAATGAAAATTATAAAACCTAGCTTATGTTTTGCTAAACATAATTTAAGAACAATAATAATTTTATTAAAAATTAAAATTCATTTTGTTAAATTATACAGTTTGTTTAATTTTTTTTTTATTTTGCTACAATGAAATCATATGCGTCGTAATTTTGTTAAATCCAAATATCTCAAAAACGGTTGCTCATATCCACTTTTAACAGGTATACGTTTTTGACGTAAAAATGACAAAACAATTATTTAATTAACTTAAAAATGTAATACAAGGCAGTACCAAAAAGTTGTATTTGTTCAAAATAGTAAAAAGACGTGTAGGTGGCACCCCTACAGTAAGAGCCGTACTAAGATTAGTTTCGGATCCGTCATACCAAAAAACTCCTGAATACCAATTTTTACTCCAATATGTACATTATTATAGACTTTATTTAAAAAATTGAAAAATTAAATAAAAACTTTAACACCCTGTTTTCCGGAAACGAAGGCCTTGCGTACCCATATTTGTATAGACTTTTATGTTTATTTTTGGACCCTGACTACGTATCTGAAGTATTGACATTTCCCTATGAATCACCTTGTATATCCAACAACTCTTCAGTTTTTACAGATAAGGCTTGAGCTATTTGGGGATAGGTGTATTCTATATCTCAATTCTATTTTTTTTATTTGGCATGTTTTTTAAACCTAACCTTTTCATATAAGTAATAGGACACAATAAATGAACCATTGTTTGTTCTGTTGTATAAAAGAAATATAATGCAATTTTGGTATTTAATTTCAGGCACGAAATGGCTAAAATTAAACGTGTATTTTAGCTTCTTTCCATAATTCGCTCAACAAAATTTATGCCTTTACTAAAACGGACATAAAATAGGGCTTGCAAGCGAGCCTATAAACAGTTTAATAAATTCCAGGCTTGGAGCGTATTCGAAATTATCAACGGAAAAAATAACATATATTATTACTGACGACAAATTAGACTTTATCCAAATAAATAGTTGTGCAATTTTAGTAATTATTGCTGGTAATATGCAGAGATACATACTAAATAGGATATTTAGGTTTTGTTCCAACCACATATATTTTAACTTTTCTTTGGTATAAACTAATTTTTGCTAATCAGACTACTAACTTAAATGTTGATTTACCGTTATCTTTTTTGGGTTACCAAGGGGCATATTAATTTTTTGAAGTACCAGGTTTTAAGAAGCTCTATGAGGCCAGTCCTTTTAACTGTAGTGTTTTCTTGTTGCCCTACTGTCCTATAAACACAAAAGACAGCAATACTTTGTAAAACCCACTTGAAGTCCTAGCGAGATACCTATGACTTTTAATTCTCCACAGATATCCCACTGATACTGTTTATTAAGAACGATTTAATATGGTTGTTAAGTTGTCATAGATTTCTTTCTTTGTCACTAAATGTGGTAAAGAAATGAATGGTTTTCGTTTCCATTATGAAGCAGGAGCTTTTAGGCTGTATTTCGACGAATCTATGAGGAAAAGCCACTCGCTAGGATCATGTTCCATAGTAAGCTCATTCATTAAAACATCAATATCACAACAGACACATAGCGACCCTTTCATTAAAAAAACTTGAGAATATAACATTCTGTCTTCGGTAAAGTGAAATTCTTGCTTTTTTATCTAAGAAGTTCCACTGTTAAAGTCTGAAACCAAGAAGTTTCGATTTTTGTTTTGACAATCTAGGTCACGTATCAAGTCATCTAATTCATTCTAAGTTATTAAGTGAGGTTTACTGGTAGTTGGTAAAAATGTTTGGTCACAAATGGTGTTTTTAGGAAGTTGTGGATCAGATTTTGATGAAGAATTAGAATTACTGGGAAACACGATGTCCAGGTTTAAAGGCGCTATGGGTACCGGTAGTTTCTTGAAATGAGTAACTGGCCTTAGAGCAGAATCAAATTTAGATACTCTATTTTGTCTTTATTCTTTTTTTAAATCCCTTTTGTTTTAGTGATGCAAAAGTAGCAATCACTTACATGGTTATAAGGTTCTCTCTACAGCATGGGATCAGCAAACAGCATAGATTTTTTCTTGCAATACATCCACTGCACTAAATTTACGTGACAACTCACACAACAAACATGAGGAGCCCAACTTTTATCTTGATTCCCAATTTGGCACTTAAAATATAAAAATAGGCTTTTTTGATTTCCTCAGATAAAGATCTAGCTTGGGACTTTATAATAAATCATCCACATATATAACAAAAATTATGGCTGGATTTTTGTAACATGAATTGAACTTGCATTTTAACAAAATCGATTAAACACTTTACTTAAACCGACAGACCTAACTAAACGCAAAAAACAAAAAACTCTTAAAGGTTCGTACAATACGTGATAATAACCCCTCTGGGTTTTTTGTACTTTCCCCGGCCGGTGCACACTAATTGCCCCCAGACAGGTACCCATTCTATTTGCACCTAATTTTGCTCCCGAGGTATATTAGTTCGCTCCCGCCATTCTAAGAAACTCAAGAATGATAATAGGCATCGTGAATAAAACGCAAATAAACATTTTTTTATTTGGGATAAACCTATAAGAAATACATTTTAATGAAACGCTTTATAGCAGGGACTGCCAAAAAATTACATTTTAAGTAATAATTTAGGTCTTTTTTTAAAATCGAAATTAATTAAAATAAATAGCCTGTAACCAGAAAATACCAAGACCGCGAATTAGGTTTTTAATTTATCAAATTATTTGTAGGTTATAAACAAAATCTAACAACGTATTAGAAAAAAATTGGGGAATAAATAATTATACATTTTAAAAAAAAATAACTTTACCATATTAAAAATTATAAAAATTTGAACTCATGTAGGGATAATTTAGAAAATTCAAAAGCCCAAGTTTAGTCGGTCATGGTTAGTTCTGGTTAGCAAAGCGGCTTTTTATTTTCCCAATTAATATAGATAAATGCGGTAGAAAAGATCCATGATTGTTTTTTTACATTAAATGCATTATTTAGAAAACCGCCGAGTCCAGGTATAAATTACTTCTAAGAATTTTTAACCCGGAGCGAACTCCGCCCCCACTTTTTATTCAAATGAGTGATATTTACCATCGGAGCGAACTAGTATACACCCCTAAGGCAGGTAAAAATTAGTATCTAAGTATATAATAAAAAAAGATCGGATTCTATAAAAGAGAAGCAGGTACTTGAAAATAGGAAAAGGTGTTTTAATAACTTATTAAATGAAACGCTAATTAAGCATTTTCATGGATGTTACAAAAATTATGCGGACTTTTGTAATTAAATAGAAATTTTATCGTGCCAATTTCTCTTTCCCATGATATGCTGGAGTAATTGCAAGATAAAATAATTTTGTACTATTAGATTTTTTTTTAATCAAATTTAACAATCATGTGAAAAAATATATATATTTTTTATTTACTCAGATTAGTTAAAATGTAGATACGTTAGTTTGATTCCAAACCCTCGGTATGTTGTTTTGTTTGAATGGGTTAATAAACCACATGTGAAAATAGCTCAAAATATAACTTTAAATTACTATTGGAATATACGGACAGATTAACTATAAAACCACACTAAATTGTCATCTATCGGAATTACAGAAAAGCCTCCGTTTTTGTTTTAGTCAGAATAAATTATAATTATTTGTCAATGTCCAATACGCAATGTTTAGTTTAAACCACCATCTGTTCAAATACAAAACGTCAATTTAAAATCGAGATTCGTAAGCAGTGATGTTTGGGCTAGCTTTTGTGTTAATTAAAGCATTATTGCGGAATACTCTGAATAATATTTTGGTAAAAATAAAATTTGTCTTTCTCCAACAGTGACATTACGAGTATTACCTATATCGATATAGGCTACTGTCTATATACTATAGAAAGGAACTACAACGTTCCAAAAAAAAATGTTTTATACCTTTAGGTGATTCCAATTTAAGGGGCGCATTTTTGAGATAGTTTGTCCTCAGTTCAGTTTTTTAATTTTTAACTCAATTTCTATGCACTTTTTGTAATCATATGTATGATAACAGAAAAGTTGTTTAAAATTAAATTTCCTATCGAAAAGTCATATTTTAATTCAAAAATGTTTTAATGGCAAGCATATACTTAAAAAAACGAAGCACAACAACAAAAAATACATTTTTTTATTTTTCAAGTTTTAACACATAATTTTTTTAATTTAGGTTTAGACATTGCTTTACAAAAAAGAAAAACATTCTCCAAAAAAAAAAAACAACACTCAGGTAGTATATTGGAGAAGCACAAAATAAGAACTGTTTTAAACCTACAACAACAATACAGCAAAGTTTAAGATCAGCTAAGGATTAAAAAAACCCCCTCTTGACACCAGAAGTCTACAGAATTTCATGCAGCTGTGGGTCGGTTTACATAGGTTTAACAAAGCGCAGTATCAACCCTAGGCTTAAAAAGTACCAAAGAGTTGTCGATATGGACAAACAGAAAAATCCGCTGTGGCTGAAAACGCATTTTTACAGGGCAATCATAGGATCCTTTTTGACAACACACAAGTCCTAAATAGAACAGCCAGTTATTACCCAAGAATATACAGGGCGGCAATAGAAATACAAAAACATAAGAACAACTTTAATAGAAAAGAAGAGGGCCTAAATCTTAGCAAAACTTGGATACCAGCATTAAAAGACACAAAACGCTTAAGATGAAGGCAGAAAATCCAAGCCCTTTCCCATTAGCTGAAACGGAACCGAAAGCCCCGCCAACCAAAACCCCAACAAAAGCAGAATCCTCGACAGTCGCCGCAACAGTCAACCGTGAGCCGTAAGGGAGAGTACTTCGACCTCGGACCCACCTTGGATAATGTCTGCTGCAGTGGTGGAAGAAACGTCAGGTAGAAATACCAACAGACCACGGCAAATAAGCCCGGAAAACCCATTTAATGTAGTTAAAATCGGCCGTGAAAGCTTACACACTTCCAAAAAAAAAAGCTGTTGTTATGTTCTTTAAAACGGTTTTTGGTTTAAGTCTTCAGGATTTGTAGTAACCGAGATATGATTTTTTAAACTTGGATTCTCTCATGGTTTTTTCTAATGATCATGTTTCTCTTTAAAGTTGTCCTATAACTTTTTTTCTTGTAGATTTTAATAAAGACAATATGGCATGAAAAAAAGCCTATTTAACGACCTTTGAGATGGTGCATGACTAAAGTATGTAATTAATGGTAAGTTTACCAAGTTTTCAAAGTTGAGGAAGTTGTCAATATTCTGTGAGGTTGTGTGAAATAAAATAAAACACTGTCTTTAACCAGATAACTTGTTTTTTTGACGAGTCATAGAGCTATAGGGAAAGGGGGGCATGGTTTTGCCATAGAGATAATCATCATCAGCCTAAATACAAAAAACCTATAAGACAGATGTACAAAAAGCCAACTTATATACAAGAAAAGATGACAAATTTTAATTTTTTTTTTAAAAAAATTTAAAAAGGGGAAAAAAACATAAAATTGACCTTTTTGGTTTTTTCAACTTTTTTTGAATAGGGGGTTTTTTTTTTATAGGTTATGTTGTTTTTAAGGGGATGATGACCCTCTCAAACTGATATGGACGATTTTTTTTTCTTTGACATGTCATATCTCATTCTATTAATTCTACGTATTTTAAAAAAGGCACCTTTTTAATTTCCCGGGAAAAGAGAAAAAATTAAAAGGACGAGGTCTGAAGAAAATAAAAACTAGAAAAAAAAACATTAAAAAAAAACTCGGTTATTACCAATGAGCTGTTAGGTACATTTTTAAAAAAGCATCGATTTGGAAAAGGTGGCATCATAAACGCACATTTAAGGTTCTGCCTAGCGATGAAAAGAACCTTTGTACTCAAACAAAAAATCCTAAAACCCGGGGAAAAAGGTTACTACGATACTATATTGTCGTAAAGAGTGGCTGCCCAAATATCTTTTTGTTTCATTTATTTAATATGATTTAAAATTTTTCTTAATTTGTTCTTAAAATTACATCAAATTAAGCTCTATTTTTGTTTTTTAAACTGCGCATTTTTTGTTATATTTATTACTATAAAGTATTACACAGAAAAAAATGACAAAATACTATTTTTTTTTTGGACAGCTAATAATAAAAAAAAGTACAACGACTAATAGTCGTTGTACTTGGGGCTTTTCTTCAATAGGTTTTTAGTATGAATTTTTCCTTGTTGTTTTTGGGTTATTTTTGTGACAAGGGGGAAATTTTTTTTTTTGTTAAGTATTTTAAAAAATTAAAAGGGAAAAAGGCAGCCCCCAAGTGTGAAAAGTGACAGATATGTTCCCCTGGTTATCTTTTCACAAAAAAGTACAAACTATTCTTGTACCTTCTATCGCCAATAATAAACACAAACAGGGGGGCGCAGTTTTTAAATTCATTTATGAATGAAATTTTTTTATCTATGCTGTCAGCTCATTGGTTATTACAAATCCTAAAGACTTTTATTCAAAATTTTTTAAAAAAGAACATAATATTTTTTTTTTTTTTTTTAAAGCAATACCTATACCAAAATTTAGGGGGAAAAAACTTAGGTTTAAAAAAAATTTTAAAAAATTTTAAAAAAAAATTTTTTTTTAAAAAAAATTTTAAAAAAAAATTTTTGGCTTAAATATGTATAGGCCCTTTTTTTAATAAGATATTTTACTTTTTTTGTTAACGTATGTGAAAAAAAAATGCGGGGAAACTTTAGTTAAAATTAAAAAAAAAAAAGGGGGTGGCCAATTTCCCCCCTACCTCAAAAATGCATTTTTGAAATGGTACCCCCACGGGTTTTTCCCCAAATTTTTTTCTTGGTCGCTCAAAAGAATGACTAATTTTTTTTTAATAGAATTAAACGTAAAAAAAAAAACGCCGTGTCCCAGATATGGCAACATTATTTCCAGCAGGGACTAATTGGGTTTTTAAAAATTTAAAAAAGAAGGGAAGAAGATCTTTTGCCGCTAAAGGGGAAAAACCCCGAAATACATTTAATTTTAATTATATTTACTTTTTAAAACAATAAAAAAAAGGGGGAAACATTTTAAAATATAGAGTAAATTTTTTATATAAAGAAAAAAAAATTTTAACAGATATTGCTTAAAAACGTATTCTTTAAAAACCCCGCACGCTCAGGTTTTAATTGTCTTTTTCTTTATGATCTTTCTTGTACATATCACTTTAAAAGAGGATGGGGCGCTTAAATAAAAAAATTTACCCATATCCCAGCAAGATATTTTAGATAATCAAGATAATTATTCTCTGGAAAAAAAAAACCCCTTTGGGAAAATTTTTTTTTGGGTATAATTATAAAAAAGGAGCCTGAAACATTTTTATTTTAAAATATTAGATCCTTCTCTTACTAATCGATCTGGTTGGTTTATTATTATTTTTTATTTACGGAAGGCGAGAAGTCTTTTAATATATTTATAATTAATTTGGAGGTTTTACCTTAACATTTTGGTACTTTTTTTTTTGAAAAGTTGAAAAAACCCAAAAAAAATCTCTAAAAAAAATCTTTTAAACTTTTAAACCGTTAACGGGAAAATTATAGGAAATGCTATTCCCCCTTTTTCCCGGGGGTTCTAAACAACAAATAATTATTTTAAAACCAACTTTCTTTACTAGTTTTGAACCTTCACCAGAAAACTTATAATCGTTTTTTTTAAATTATTCTATTAAAAAGACAATTTCCTCATACATAGAATGTTTTTAAGTTTTTTAAAAAAATATTGCATCTTTAATTTATTCATTATAAGGAACCAACTCTTTTAGTAATATAGTGAAATCTCAAAATTTTAAATTTGAAACATTTGGGTTTTATATCCCCCGTTTTTTTTTAAATTGAAAAAAAAACAACATAAGAGGCGATATTCTACCAATAGAAGTATTTTCTACATTTCTATACAAAAGATTTGTATAAAAAATCCAAAATTGGCAATATTTTTACAGCTTTGTATTTTGTTGATGATACAAGTTTTAAGTTAGGTTAATTAAAAATTAATTTAAAATAATTTTTTTAGTGTTATTTTCGGTTTGCCATATTTTTTTTTTTCTTACAGTTCAGTTTTAAGCATGTAAATTATATTTTAGAAACAATATTTTAAAAATTTAAGTGTTAATTGTGTAAGTTTAGATTTTTTTTGGAAAAAAATTTTCTTTACGGACATGACGCCGATTTTCATGAATTTTTGCATATGAGGTTTTTTGGGAGCGCTGATCACGCACCTTAAATCAGTTTTTTCGGGGCCACCTCAAGTGTTTGAGTTATGAGGGGCCCCAAGTGGACCCTTTTAAAAATTTTTCCTTCTTGAAACTGATTACCAACAAATAATGGTAACATACACTTATTAACATTATACATTAAACCAAAAAAACCCCAAAAATTTTCAAAAATTTATTTTTTTTTTTTTTTTAAAAAAACCTTAAATAAAAAAAACCTTTTTTGTATCTTGTAAGAATATATATGCTGAATAAATGGGGTTCTAATTCATAATTTTGGGTTTTAAAGAAATAAAAAACTGAAATTAGTTGAAGTGTTTTTTACCAAAACTAATCAATAAACTTTTGTATATTTAAGTGTATTCGTTTAATATATAAGTGCCCAATCAGTATATGTTCCCTTTTAATGGTAATCAGTTTTAAGAAAAGGGGGGTTTTGGGAAAAAATTGGAAAATTTTTTTAAAAATTGGAAGGGTTTTTTTTAAAACAAAAATTTTCAATTTCCAAAAAAAAACAAAATTTTTTAAAAAAATTTTTTTAAAAAAAAAAAAAATTTTTTTTAAATTTTTTAAAAATTTTGTTTTTTTTTTTAAAAAAAATTTTCTAAATTTTTTTTTTTTAAAATAAAATTTAAAATAAAAAAAAAAAAAAAATTTTGGGTTTTTAAAAAAATTTTAAATTTTTTGGGAAAGTAAAAAAATTTTAAACCCAAATTTTTTTCCCCCCCCGGGGGGAAAAAAAACCCAACCGGTGCCCCCGTTGAAAAAAAAATGGGGCCCCATTCCGGGGGCCAAAAAAAAAAAGGGTTAAATTTAATTTAAAAAAATAATTTAATGCTGTGGGCAATTTACCCTTTACCAGCGCATTCACCATAACATAGATTGGACAAAATTAAACCGTTACAATCTTAGGACGGTTTCCCACCGCATTCGGGGTTTTGACTGGTGATTGCTGCTTCCTTGAATTTCATTTTAATTCAATGTTTTTCTCGGTGTATGATTTTGGTATCTGGTCACTTTATATGATGACATTTTCGTCTCTCCTCTTGTTGTGCATCTTTGATGTGCTTTAATTCATACTTCCATTGATCATTTGGTTTCGCCAACGTAAGAGTTACCACATTCACATGGTATTAAATAAATACAGTTCTTTGTTTCTAGTTTTTGTTGTGTAGCTCCTTAACGATTCACTGGCTTTAAAAATTGTATAGATGTTATAGGTTTTTTGTTTTTCTTATTTGTTGAAACACTTTTAACATAAAAAAGTTAGGCCGAAGTTGTTTTACATTATCCCTTATGGATTCGTTCTATTCCCACGATGTTTTTATACTCCATTTACTAATTTAAGTGAAATATCCATTTAATGAGAGGTCTTTTTTGATGTTGTCAATTTTCTGATACAGTGTCGTAGTTGTGTTGCAAATTGTCAATTTTCTATCCACAAGGGTTTTTACAAGTATCGTAGTATTAAAACAACGTAAAACCTATTAGGGAAATCAAATAAATAACCTGGGCTTCACATCCCGTATGTCAAAAGCGTTTCAGAAAAAGTAGGAAGAATAGAAAACAACTTTAACATCAATACAATATTAGGAGCCAGTAAATCCCTAAGGAGCTACCTAACAAAAACTAAAACGGACATTTTTAATGATCAGATCAACTATATTTGTGTAATATCATATATATGAGGTAAATCTTACTTTGGCGAAAACCTCAAAAATACAAAATTAGAAAACATCGAATATGCAGAACAAAAGAAGAGACGGAGTCAGCCCCTGATCACGCGGACATCATATAAAGTCCCAAATCATACTCCGAGAGCAACATTAGAAGAAAAGAAAATTTAAGGCTGCAGCAGTCATAACCAACACCTCGAATACTTTAGCAAACCGTCCTTAAATATTAAAGATATTTGGAAACCTTTTCTAACAAATGTAATCCTAGTCTTCGTCCAACCCAAACCCATGCGTTAAACACATGATCGCGTCCATCCCCTTCAGCACACTTTTTTTAGTATAAATACCCATGTAGTCAGTAACTTATTTAGTATTTGTGTTTTAAATCAATTAGGACAATCCAAGTTCAAGAAATATTTTTCTTTCAACCTATATCATTCTCTATAACCTTAATGGTGACAATAAATCTAATGCATAATTGTTCTCCTATAAATTCTCTAACTTACTGTTTAACTGGTAATTTTAAAATGTTATCTTTTTCTAGCTCAGTTTTTTTTTTTTAAATTAAACCAATACAATTGCAATTTTTGGGCCCGTAAATTGCGTTCGTTTGATATCTTAGACGAAGTTTTATTTATAAAACCATTTTAAAACCCTTTTAAACCCAAGTCCAAGGGAACAAAACTCCTGATATACGTTAATAACATTTATTTGGGGTTACATTTAGTTTCTACTTGGTACAATTGTTGTGGTAATTGCCGCAATAAAGGCGGAACGTTTCCTTTTCCTGTTTAGTTTGTTCCTTTTAGCTATTTATCTACTCCCTTGCGGCCCCCTTCTGGTGGAAGCTGAGCTGCTCCGGACAACGACGTCTCGTTTAGCGTTCTAGGTGAATTCATTGCGTATATGTTAAAAAAAATAAAGATTAGGGAACAAAACTTGGATTTTAAATAATGTTTAACCTATACAATGCATGTGGTTTTCTTTGTATTTAAAAAAAATGTAAAACCTTGTCAATCTATCTTGTCAATTTTTTTTCGGAGAATTCTAAAAGAAACTTAACGGAAAGTTTTAAATTAAAATATAACAGATACAATATAAAAATTGACAATTTTTTAATATTTCAATTGGCTTGTTTTCAAATAAGAATAGAAGGGAAAAAAAAAAACCCTTAAAAAATAAAATGAGACTATTCTGTCAAAATTTATCACCTATAACTATATTTAATATCATTGGCAAAAGTAAAACCTAAAATGAAATTAATTATGGTTTTAACTAAAAATCAATACGAAAGAATAAGTTTTATTCCTTTTGGGTTTCGGACAATTTTTTAATTTTAAATTAATAAAATCAAAACATTGCTCTGATTGACGTTTCGGTTTATTCTTTACAAAACAAAAATTAGAATATTTAACAATAACAAAATAACTTTAATATTTTTATAGAGATAAACAAATAGACAATTGGTGTTGATAGGTGTTGATAATTTACCCAATTAGAAAAAATATAAATTTACATAATTAGAAAAACATAATTTACCAACACCTACAAAGAATTTTTTTATTTGTTTATCTCTGCAAAAATATTAAGGTTTTCTTATTATCCTTATAGATTCCGATAATAACAGAAAAACCCAAAGAAAATAAAACTTATTATTTGATAAAACGCCCAAAGAAAAAAAATTTTTAATTAAATGAAATCCTTTTGTTGAAAAAGGCCCATAAGAAAAATGGTAATTTTATGTCGTACTTTTTTGTTTCAATTAAAATCGGATTTTTAAGTATTCTTTTAGATTAGAAAAAAACACAAGTTATTTTACATCATTTTCTTATACGAGGCAAAGAACAAACATGACCCTGTTTCACGTATAATGACTTTTTACCTAAAATAAGAACACTATAATTAATGTTTTCATTTTAACTTAAGCTCCTAAGAGTGAAATAAATAAAGGTTTTTATAAAACATGGAATAATTTTTAAAAACTAGCAAAAAAAGATGGTTTTTTAAAAGCTTGCCTGGATAAAACAAAAATTGAAGCATATATTGTGGATGGTATTGCGGCATTGTATACTCAGAGGTTCTGTAAAACTCTAGACGGAGATGGCGGCTCTGGCACTATTGACACTCTATCTGTTTTAGTTACCATTAGTAATAGAAAATTTCCGGAAGTATATACTGAGGAAATATTTCCGAAAATATATTAGGAAACATGGAAAATATATAAAAATATAAAAAGATCCACCAAACTCAAAAAAACATTTAGTTTAATGAAATATTATCATAGGTAATACCATAATTGCTTAAATTTGACCGAATAGTGTTTGCTTGTTTTTTAATAGAACTTCCTTTAAAAAAAATAACGAAACATGTCTTTATAAAACCTTTTTGATTTTGAGAAACGGGTTAAGTTAACTTTTTTGAAAGCAATTATTTAAAACCAGGCAAAAAATATCCAGCTCAAATCTAAAGAAGGGAAATTTAAAAATTTTCGGAATGATCTAAATAAATAAAAATAAAAAAATCAAAATAATAATTTTCAACAATATAAAATACAGTCGTTACTGGGGAAACAACTGACAACACAGTTGATAGATCTTCCAAATTTTTGATTTTTTTAGCCAGTTACATTTTCTCTTTTTCCTTTTTATCCGATAGCAATTTCGATTTTTGCATTTCAAATGAAATTATTTATACTCGTACATAGGTGGAATTGTCATTTAAAAATTAAAACGCAAAATACATTGAATTAAATAAAAGTTTAAGTATTAAAAATACAAAAACAAATAAATTTTTAAAAACACACGACTATGAGACACAAGTTGAGAAACTTGATCAACAGGCATATTTATTGATGTTATTAACACCAATATTGTTTTCAGCATCAATACTTTTTTCATGGGAGTGCAATTCAACTTGCAATCAGTTGTAAGTAATGAGTAATGATACACAAATTTCTATTTGACGCTTTTTACTTGTAGTTTACACTATAATAAAATTAATTTAGTAAACATGTTCAAAATCTTATTTTTGTACCCCCTTTGGTTAATTTCGACAATCCTATAGATATCCTTTTTTAAAAGACTTTTCCGCTCCAAAAAAAAACAAAAAAAAAATATATATAACATATTTATTTTAATATTTTGCTATTTTATGCAATTCATAATGCATATATGCTAAAATAATGGAAAGCCCAAAAAGAGTAAATATTGTAAATTTTATATTTTATATAAATTGTGTCATATATTATTAACCAGTTTACTGAAATGTTTAAACTCGCAACAGTGTTAAAAATTAAGCGTTTTAAAAATTTAACCATCTAAAAATAATACATTTTAAAACTATGTGAAAGGTTGTAATAAAGATTAAAATATCATTATGATTTTTTACCCAAAAAAAATTATTTTTCAATAAATAAAAAGCACCTAGTATCGTAACGTCAAGCAGAAATTTGTGTTTCTTTGTTAACTTCTGACAATATGTTTATGATTATTGCTTGTTGGATATTGCTTGCTTTAAAAGAGGTTGAATTACACTCTTATGAAAAAGGTATTGATACTGAATACAATGTTGATGTTGATAACCTCGATAAAGATATGACTGTTGATCAAGTTGCTCAACTTCTCTTTGGTCTCCTGGTCGTGTGTGATTACTTTTTTAGAAATTTAATTGTTTTTGTATTTTTAATACTTAAACTTTTATTTAAATTAATGTATCTTGCGTTTTAATTTTTGGATGAAAATTCCA